>JARHVA010004113.1:847500-942500 GCA_037957365.1 Torreya grandis
TGTAATATTATGAAATTAAGTACATGATAAGTGTAAAGGAAATAAGAAAAAGTGTGTACATGTTAAATCAATAACAACAATGTTTCTAGTATAATTACTTCATTCAAAAAATAACCATTGATCCTCTACTTGAAATTGGACAATGCTTCAACTGTCAATAATAATCAGTCCTTATTTTCATTTTCATGAATTTTTCTAGTAATCAGGGTATTAAACATTGTGTATGTAATCTTCCTCCCATTGGGATAAACCCATGAGGATATCGATGGGACTTTTGAAAAATTCACAACATCATTATGGAAACTAGACAAAATTTCTTTGCCACGCATCATAAAAACATATAAAACATGCTAAGATGGGTCAAGTACATTGACTCATTACCTTATTAATGAAGAGTATGAACTCAAATAATTCATTTACCCACACATTTTGAATGGAATCAAATAGATAGTGGGTATTAACAAACATAATGTTAGGATTGTGGAGCTAAAAGCTTCACTGATGCAAATAGGAGAGGAGGTTGCTGAAGGTTGCTGAGTTGCAGAGAAGTTGGGGTCGGTCTGATCAGCCAACATCAGCAGGATAGCACAGAGAAGCAACCGACGTCGGTCATATATCGGCCGATGTCGGTCACCTCTAGGCAGACAGGGACCGACGTCGGTCGCCTGTGTGGTTCGACTGCGAGCTAATTACGAACAGTTAACTAACGAACCAAGTGTTTGCATGAAGAGATCTATTTTTAGACTGAGAGCTGTGGATCTAATTATTGTAATTAGATGTCTAATTATTGTTTGGATGAGATCTATATAATAGACTCATGGTTGTATTGGAAAAGTGTGCTAGGGAGTAAGAGAACATAATTATAAGCTCCTTCTGTGTGTGAGGTAGAGCAATGGTGCGTTCCTCCTAGTGCCTCAGTACCAGGTGTGTTGGTGCTGGTTTGGAGAGTCAGCTGGATTCTTCAGGAGTGTAGGATCTTGGTCACAGTTACATGGCCTATATAGGAGATCTACATGGTAAGTAAGATCATTGATCTGCAGGTGTATGTGTGTGCAAGGTCGAGGTTCACAGGTGAGCAGAACCGTTGTTTGATTTGCAGGTGTGCAAGGTCATATAGACAGCAACACAACAGGGAGCAGCATCAGGCAGGATCTACTTGGAGTACAGGTGTGTACTCGGATAGAGCAGAGAGGAAGGCAAGGGAGTTCCTTCCATAACTATGGTCTATTGAAGTGCAGGTTATTGTAGGTTCATGGGAGATCTACTTGAAGTACCTTGAGTACTTGTAGAGTACGTGGAGTGCTTGTGGAGTGCGTGGAGCATGGGAGGTGAACACCAACTCTGTATTTGAGTTGGGTGTTGGGACCTGTGAGAGGGAGAGCTTTGGGGAGAAGAATTACTGTTCACTTGAGGTGTGGGAAACCTCTGTAAGGTGGTGGAGAAGAAGTGGCATCTTCTTTATTGTATTCTTTTCTGTATAAAGTGTTAATACAAGTTGTGTATTGTCTCTCATATGCTGTGTTATTCTAAATTCTAGTTACTTGTTGATTCTGGTTATTTCCGCATATTATAGTTGCTTGAAGTTTGGTAATCAATTGTATGCTTCCGGTGTTTCGCATCCTGACAAGTGGTATCAGAGCCTTGGTTGTAGGTTCTTGAGCTTGATACCAACAAGTGGTATCAGAGCTAAGGTTGCAGGAAGTAGGTTGTGTTTTGGTTATAGGGCACTCTTAGGGGTTTCTGATTGAGTGGGAGTAGAGCAATGGCAGATCAAAGTAAGCTAAGAATGGAGGAGTTGAAAAGCACAGACAGTTACTCACGGTCTGATGGAAAGAAAGAGCAGGTAAAAGAACATTGTTGGTTGGTAGCAGATCAGCATGAAAAAACTGAAGATACAGATGTAGCAGGTGTTGTTGCATAGGATGTGTTTGCAGGTTTCTTGGATAAAGTTGAATCTTGGATTAAAGATTCGGTTGCCTCTTTCCATGCAGCCCCAGGTAGAGGAGTTGGTAAGCCTTGCCAAAGAATTGGCAAAGGGGAAGTGAAGCTGAAATTGAAGGCGGCCAACACACAGGTGTTGATGAAGGTCATGCAGGTCCCAGGTCTAGAGATATCGCTAATTTCTTTAGAAAGATTGGGTAATGAGAGATGCACAAGAACTCTCACAGCGGTAGCACTTGAATTAGCTGGTGGTAAGAAAATAGGTATACTTTATCTACTTGTTTATATTACTGATTCTTCTTCTATTGCGGAGACGTGGCTTCGTAGGCTTGGTCACATGAGCAGGAAGGAGATGCATGTTCTTAAGCGAAAGATAGATATATTTGATAGGCTTAAGAACTGGAAAGCCTTGGTGTTCTTGGAGGAGATGGCAGATAGAGTTTAGTGGATGAGGCTGGATACATCTGAGCAGAGCAGTTTGGACATGTGTTTTGATCCAAAGGAGCTCGCGGGTAAAAAGTCATCACTCACAAGTGAACACAGGTACCGGCGTCAGTCAGGAGGAACCGGCGTCGAACAGACAGGTGTCGATGTCGGTCATGTGCAGACTGAAGCTAGCAGTGTCGGGTAGAGTAAGACCAACGTCAGTCAAGGGGACCGACATCGGTAGTAAGTAAGACTGATGTCGGTCAGGAGGACTGACATCGGTAGCAGGGACACCAGCGCTGGCAGGTTGGTAGTCAGGTACAGACTCATGGAACCGACGTCGGTCGGATGCAGACTATGGAGTGACTGAGGTCAGTCACTGTAACAAATTTTGGGTGGACAGCACTCTATCAAGGAGTCTCAAACACCCATACGAAGGACTGAAGGCATAAGTAGGCCCTCAAATTCATGTTCCTCTTCTTCATACTTATTGCTGATTGTAGAGCAGGAAGGATCCAGGAAACAGGTGTGAGCTAGGTAGGATTATGGTGCAGAACCAGATGGGAGTTTTGGTAGGTTTGCCAGCTAGATGAAAGCACAGAGATGAATGGATTCCTTAGTAGAAGAATAGAGAGAACGGATATGTGAGACGAAAGACCAGGCATATGGTCTTGAGAAGCTGCAGGACAGTGGTACAGGTTTTGATAGGTGGAGGACAAAGCATGGCTTTAGTCAATGTCAGGGTATCTACTATGGTTTGTCTTACCAGGGGGATGATGAGTTGCGACATCATTTTGTTGCTGTATGTGGATGCTATATTTGCTAGCAGGGTTAGTACATACAGGGTTTTGCTGAGCTAAGGGTAAGATTAGTTCAGTGGCATGTCATGAGGAGTTTGGAGCAGCAAAATTCTTTGACATGGGAGGCATGGAGATCATAGGTTGATTTTGTCTCGAGTGGGAGCTGATGTGAATAAGGTGTTGACAAGGTTTGGGATGCAGAGCCAGAGCACACTAAGGGCTGGATAGGTACAGTGTCTGAAATCACATGAGGTCTAGTATAGACCTGAGTATTCCCATGCAGTGGGAGCTGTCAGAGTTAGGAGCCAATTCAGGGAAGTGAGTTCTCAGGTTTCTGAGAGGGACCGGCAGTAGGTGTTGCTATGCAGGGTCAAGACTTCACTACAGGTGCTGTAGGTTTGGATGTGGCAGGGTACTCGGATGATAGGTGGTACACCACGGGATGTGTGGTGGGTTGTCTTCAGGTGGGAGCTTGAAGAGGGATACAAACTAGGAAACAGATTAGATAGAGTATAGGTATAGGTACAATGCAGCTATTTATCTCCAAGTGGGAGATTGTTAGGATTGTGGAGCTAAAAGCTTCACTGATGCAAACAGGAGAGGAGGTTGCTGAAGGTTGCTGAGTTGCAGAGAAGTTGGGGTCGGTCTGATCAGCCGACGTCGGCAGGATAGCATAGAGAAGCAACCGACGTCGGTCATATATCAGCCGATGTCGGTCACCTCCAAGCAGACAGGGACCGACGTTGGTCGCCTGTGTGGTTCGACTGCGAGCTAATTACGGACAGTTAGCTAACGAACCAAGTGTTTACATGAAGAGATCTATTTTTAGACTGAGAGCTGTGGATCTAATTATTGTAATTAGATGTCTAATTATTGTTTGGATGAGATCTATATAATAGACTCATGGTTGCATTGGAAAAGTGTGCTAGGGAGTAAGAGAGCATAATTATAAGCTCCTTCTGTGTGTGAGGTAGAGCAATGGTGCATTCCTCCTAGTGCCTCAGTACCAAGTGTGTTGGTGCTGGTTTGGAGAGTCAGCTGGATTCTTCAGGAGTGTAGGATCTTGGTCACAGTTGCATGGCCTATATAGGAGATCTACATGGTAAGTAAGATCGTTGATCTGTAGGTGTATGTGTGTGCAAGGTCGAGGTTCACAGGTGAGTAGAACCGTTGTTTGATTTGTAGGTGTGTAAGGTCATATAGACAGCAACACAACAGGGAGCAGCATCAGGCAGGATCTACTTGGAGTACAGGTGTGTACTCGGATAGAGTAGAGAGGAAGGCAAGGGAGTTCCTTCCATAAGTATGGTCTGTTGAAGTGCAAGTTATTGCAGGTTCATGGGAGATCTACTTGAAGTACCTTGAGTACTTGTAGAGCATGTGGAGTGCTTGTGGAGTGCGTGGAGCACTTGTGTTGTGCGTGGAGCACGGGAGGTGAACACCAACTCTGTATTTGAGTTGGGTGTTGGGACCTGTGAGAGGGAGAGCTTTGGGGAGAAGAATTACTGTTCACTTGAGGTGTGGGAAACCTCTGTAAGGTGGTGGAGAAGGAGTGGCATCTTCTTTATTGTATTCTTTTCTGTATAAAGTGTTAATACAAGTTGTGTATTGTCTCTCATATGCTGTGTTATTCTGAATTCTAGTTACTTGTTGATTCTGGTTATTTCCGCTTATTATAGTTGCTTGAAGTTTGGTAATCAATTGTATGCTTCCGGTGTTTCGCATCCTGACACATAAAATGTTCATGTTCCATGTTGTGGATGTAATACTAGTGATAAAATATAAATCAAAAATAAAAGAACTCCAATGGTCTCATCCAGTCCCAATCTAGCATGAAAAGGATAATGGTGAACCAAACATTCTATAAAGGAAGCCTCCTTTATTACCTTTCAAATAATTTAGATAAATGTAATATTTAAAAAGGGAATGAAAGCATATATTAAACATCGGGGGAAATTTTCAATAGGTGGAGGTAGAGAATACTGGCTTCTTAAGATAACATATTGGTAAAATGTTCTGTGTGATTTTTATATAATATTTTTAAATTGTATAAAGATGTCAAATCATTTTTTTAGCCAGAAAAACATAAGAGAATGACATATATAACCAAATAATGGGAGCTAGTCATCTCCACAAACAAAACTACATTAATGAACGCATCAAAATTATTAATGATATTTATTTTGGTCCTATTTATAGAAGATCTAAATAACCATTTAATCCATTTAAGGATGTGTACATGGGACATATGCTTCTAGTATGATTAGCAAATTAAAATTAAAATATATGTATGGGAAGGGTATATGGGGATATTTTTCTTAAATTGAATGGTGAAAATATGGATGAAAAGATGAGGATTGAATATTAGAAACCCTTTGGGAGAGAATTTGGTGAATCATTATATAATTATTATTTAAAACCTAGTCAAATATGGATGAATTTAGACAAAATAAAATAAGAAATTTATGTGGATAGCATCATCTAGGCAAGGACACCAAACAAAAATGGAAAGGTGGATCGATTAAAATTCCTAAAAATGGACATGAGATAAATGAATCATACATTACACCACTTGATTATTGTAAAGAATAAAAAGGTGAAAATATTTAATATTATGAATTAATATGTGATATCATCTTGGCTCAGGTATTTTGAAATTTCTATTCTAAGTCAATGTCCAATAACTCAGACTTGCATTTGTATCATAATTGTTTAATATGAATTGAAGATTGACATTGATTTATTATATTTTACTATCTTCCATTTAATATTTTTATCCCCACTTCTATTCAAGATTCTTACTATTCACCCATTAATGAGGCAACCATATTGTTTATTAAATATGAATGCAAGCATAATACTTTTTTTTAGAATTTTAATTTTCATAATTGTGCATAGATAATAATATTTTTTGATTAATTTTCATGAATTTAATCAAGATATTGATCAATTTGTTTTTTATTTACTAGCAATATTATGCTTAAGTTCATGGGAGATGTGATATTAGAGATGCATCACTATAATTTTTGAGTTTCTATCACACCATGTTGATGACATATGTTTGAAATACATAATAGAAGTCAGTGATGTGAGGATTAGAGGATTTTAAACCATTTAAGTATAATAAAATTATTTAAATTATAGGATTGGGTCATCTAGAACCCATGGAGTCATCTAGGTATATTTAGTTTTGAATTTGGCAACAACCAAATGCACGTATCTATTGACAATTTTAGTCCACTTTATATCTCCATATTTACATATTTTCTTGCTTACAATTATATACTAACATATTAGGGATTATATTTTAACTATAAAATTAAATGGGTCTCTATGGACATGCTAGTCTATGGATTTCACATTAAACTATGGATGGGTCCATTGGTCACAAAGATATGATGTATTATGTGGCATGAAATTTAAATTTGTGAATGTTGATTTAAAACATATTTGAGTTATCACTAATTTTCATAGAAAATAAATTATTATAAACTAATTTATACAAGCATTCAATCCATTGATGGATGTGTATGTGGATAAAAAGGTGAGGATCTAATATTTGGAACCTTATATAAGAGAAGAAAGTGAAACATTATATCTAAATTATTTGATGCCTATTAAAACCTGGATCAAACATGTTATAAAATATATTTATATCTTATTCACATTGATTACTTCCCTACACATTATTAATTATTAAATATATACTAGTTAAACCATTTGAGGCACATTAGTTTTGCTACAAGTGATTAATTATTTACAAAAATATATTGGTACATAAAGTGTGAACTTTTGAAATTTTTACTAATGTATGTGGTAACAATTTTTGGTTTTACCAGAAAATTCCCATTATAAATTATTCTATATGAATAATATGGGAAATAAATTCCCATATTATTATCTTGGGTAGAATGGGTACATGCCCATTCTACACATTGAGATAATAATAATGACCTCTAAATTATGAATATGAAAAATATATTCCTATGTTATTATCTAGTGTAGAATAAGTTCTTGATTATTCTACACAATATTATTAAGAATAATTATAATTATGTTCTACATTGGGCATATGGGTAATGATAAGTGTTGTCAAATACTTGTCCATGGTGATAGTGTGTTTTACAATGTTACACTAATATTTTTAATTTTTTCATGTGATGATGTCATTGGTTAATACATGATAAATTTTGGATAAATATTAAACATTATTATAATAACTATAATTATGCAATGATATCATAACTATGGAGTCACATTATTTACATTATCAAGACCTATTTCAACTATTGGACCTACTCAAATATTAGCCCATTTCCATTAAATATGAATTTAATGGGGAAAAATCACTTAAATTATAATTATAATTTGATTCCATGCTAAAATTTGGAACCTAATATATATATATATATATATATATATATATATATATATATATATATATTTGAATCCAATATCACACTAATTAAAAATACAATTAAAAATATTGGAACCTAATATCCTATTGGTTAAAAACCAATAATAGAAATATTGAAATCAAATTTCAAGAATTATAAAACCATAAATGGAAACACTATATGTCCATATTCTTAATCATTTGTGCATATTTCATGAAATTATTTCTATATTAAGATATGTGTTATGATTAATAATACTAAGTGATTACAATCATTCAAATGATAGAGAACTTTGTGACAATAATATTAACAATATTAAATGGAGAGACTATCTTAAGACATCATGAAAAAATGTTTCATTATATATGTCTCTATTATTATTCACAAATAACCAACCAAGTGAAGCATCCTCTAATCCTAAAATATACCATCATAGATATTGATCTCAAAAATAATATATACATGAAGGGGGATAGTCCCTCCCATGACTAATAAATTATTCCACTAACTACGTAGTTATAAACATTCATTATTGATTAGGTAATCTAATTTAAATCTTGATAGATCTATTGTGTCAATCATGATTTGTAATTCCTAAAGACCATGCCTCTTAAAGGCTTAAATTTGTATTTTATGTTTATTATCTTTCCTTGGTCTCCTCCCATACTCATGCCATATAGAATAATTTCAATATAATTAATGGGGGATAATAAAGATAATATTCAAATATTATTGGTAAATTTTATTTGGATTACGTTGGAATTGCCACTTCACCATGCCGTGCATAAACTTATACATTTAATTAGAGAGTCTAACTAAATGAGTGGTCCATCCCCATATTTATTTTATGATCTCTTAGATCAATTAACTTCTTTAATATCCTAAAATATATCACTTCAAGTCCTTTTAGTTGTTAATAAATATACTACACCTCAATTGTACTTCTCATACTTGACATACAATAATTTTGGTATTTTTAATAGTAATTACACTTCTAAGGATAATTTTAGTTCCCAATCTCTTTTTATGACTAGTACTATCTAAATATCTCATTAGGTTCCTACATTTCCATCTTTGGTTGACACTTTGAATCCTTGATGAGTACATGTATCTAAATCAATGACTAGGATTGAAATATGAGTCATACAAGATCATACAAGAGGATTAATCATAAAATTATTGAATAAGAGACAATTAAAAAACATTACATTGGCTATAACATGAAAAAATAAGTCACAACCAATTTTGATTAAACATAAGAAATAAATGATAGACTTTCTATTTAGTCAAATTTTCACATTTAATCAATTCTTGATCATAACACACACTTTTATATAAGTATTATATATACATATACATACATATATATATATATATATATATATATATATATATATATATGGATCTAAAATTAATTTATCCTAAGAATTATATGGTGTGATAATGTATTTTTTAATTTTACTTGTCCAGTAAAATTTAAAATTTGATTAACCAACATCCTCTTTTGATATTCAACCTTTTGATGTTTATGATGGTCATTAATTTTAATCCTATTATCTACCATATGTCATGTTATTAATAATCTAGGTTCCTAGGATTTATGACTTGGTGATGTATATATTCCTATCGAATTCAAGCTCATTAAAAGGTTGACATTATTAGGGTTTTGTATAACAATCCTTCATTCATTTGGAACTTTGGTTAAGGACATGGAAGAACATCATGTGGTTTCATGATAGTGATCCATGCCTTTGGAATAACTACTTTAATCATCTTAGTAACCATGGTTCTAGGATCTTAGGAAGTCACCACATGGTAGCTTCTCTAGGCTTTAAGATCATGGGATTATTAGGACACTACCTAAGTCTTTTGATTCCTTGAGGTCCTGATAAGTCACCATGTGGTAGCTTCTTGGGGCCTCAAGGCCTCAAAACTATTAAAATTTTAGGTTTATTAAAATTCTTCTCCATGTTAGGTCACCAAAATCATGCCATGTGGAAATTTATCAGAGCTCAAGGTTTTTAAAAAGACTTATAAACTTTTATAAATATCTTAGACTTATAATTTTTTTAGGAATTTTATGTAAACCTACAAATAACCCAATATTGATACTTGGAAAAGTAGTAGGGAGAATTAAAATGTGTCAAGGTTTGATTGAAAAAAAGAAACATGGGTAATTAATTGATATCATATTTAAATATGTGGTCAACTCCACACGATTGGTTTATATTCTGATAGAACCCAACTTGTGTGACTTTGGCTTGAGGACCTTGAGCTCAGGGTTTATGGTATCAATCGATCTAAACTTGGTATAACTAAGGGTTGAGAAAAGATGGATGAGCTAATCAAATGATAAAATAAACCAAGGCCTAACACATTGACAAAGATGCAAAATCCTATTCTCAAGAAAACTCTAAAAAATGAAAGGTCCCTTAGAGTAGATACAATAACATTTAGATCAATGAAAAAAAAATAGGGTCCTAATTTTTATGTTGAAAGTGGGACATGTTATAAAAGTAATATCAATACTATCAAATGTTTTCAGTATAAAAATATTACAATCTATAATTTTTAATGTGTCTCTTACTATTGGGATAAATGAGAACAATACCATCTCTAGATCCTTATTTGGAGCATGTTCTATCCAAATACAATGAAAACATACCTGTATTTTGATCATGATAAAAATTATTAATCTTTATTGATTTGGATGAAAAATTATAGACACCTACATATATAGAAGAGAAGTTAACTTTTTTTAATGCATTGTACTTCCTTATCATAAATTTCATTCATGGTTCTCTATCAATTTTGATCTGATTTACCAGTCCTCTCCATGGTAGCCACATGTGTAAAAATTGTGTTTCCATATACCATTCAGTGATCTTGACCAATACCTATTAGTTAACATGACATATGCATATGGTATCTCAACTACTTGCATATATGTGAACTGCTACACTCTTGTATTAGCTTGTAGCTTCATATGCACATTTAATAACTCACCTACAACCTTGAATTTTGACTTTTGTAAGTGAACTACAAATTTTTTTAATTTGAAATTAACTATTCATGATTTATTACAAACACCTATAGGCATAAAATTAGCCAATCCACTAAAATATACAAGATAATTTTGAATATTCTTATAAAAAATTATAATTTTATGTAAGAATGGTGGGACTCCATCCTTAGTCTTATGTATTATGACATTTATATTGGTTGGGTTATATTTTTTTCACTAACTATTCTTGTCTATAAGAAACTTAAGAATAAAATCCCTTTGTTCAGTGATTTATGTCAATTAATGAAGGGTTATGTTCACTTTTATCTTTTTTATGTCTTTCATGATGTTTTAACCTAATTTTTTTTATCAAATTTCTAATTATCACCTATTTTTGGTGGAGTTTGATCATTTCTATCTTTAAGATCAGAAATTTTACCAACTTTATCTAGTAGAGTTCAGGTAGTTAGAGGTTGATGTGCTCTACTCCCAATAATATATTTTCATATTTAGTAATATTGGAAATATTGGATTTCATTAACATTCTATACATTTTCATTTCTTCTAAAATAGGTAAACTATATTTACTAGTACCATGGATGTATTCAGAGACTTTGATGAACTAGAAACATATGAACTACTTGAACTATTTTGATCATTTAGGACAACCTTGTATTCATCAAATTTCTTCCATAAAATGTCAAATTCTAGACATAATTTATCATAGTAAAGTTTTCCATGTTGAGATATGTTGTGCACATGATACCAATTGGGAAAGGAAATATCCATAGTATTTATCTCAAGAAATTTATTGGATGAGGAGTCAATTTGTTTACTAATCCTATTAAAGGGTCTATAATCTCATTTATAAGTGAAATTTAGAGTAGAATTTTCACTTATTGAGATACCAAGTTATTTTTGCATGTTCAAAATATCATTACTCAATGTTTATACCATTATTTGGATTTCATCTAACTTAATTCTCTTTGAAACTTGAGGATAATTCTACATATTTTTTGTTGTAACTATAACTAAAGTGTGATTATAATAATGATGCATTTATTTATTACCAACTAGATATAGAAATCCCAAGTTATAATTAGGTGTAGCATGAGCTAATGAAAACAAATTCATTACTCTGAGTTTGTGGTAATGGAGCATTCTAATTTTTAGGTAGGATTAAGTTTAATGCTAGCATGTTTTTGAGAACATTGGTAATGAAAGCCAATATGTGCCCTTTTGGATTGAATTGCTTATCTAATTTTAATGATTTTGAATATTTAAGGGAAAAGTAAGTAACATTTAGATCTGCCATTAATAAATTGGTAGTCCAAGGATCCAAGGTATTTTTGAAAATTTAGGAGGTTAGTTAGGCATTTGGCCTATACAAATTTGTTATGCTACTATATATCTTTTTAAAATGTGCATTGAAATTATGTATATGTTTATTAGATTCCCTTCTCATGCAATAAATTTTTGGTACAAGATGACTAGATATAATACTTTATTATACTGGGATACAAATGTGGTATTTAATTGATTCCATCATCTAATTGTATTTTATTGGAGATCAAGGAACCACATTCATAAGCTTGATCAAGCAAGGTGAATTAAAAAAACCTACAAGCTACATATTCATGTTCAATATTGAGCAACTTGAGGTATGTTTTTTAGAATGTAATTTATTGTTATTTAGTCCTTCTAGTGTTTGAAATGAAATTAGGAATATAAATATTGGGATTTAGAAGAAAATCATGGAAATCATTTGGAAGTTTATAATTGATCCAACTAACTAGGCTAAAACCATTTGTATAGGTCTATTGTTGACATATTTTGTGGATGATATGGTCAGGTGAACTAAACTTATAGGTTTTCCTCGATTATATCTAAGACATATATGAATTTTTAGAGGATAAATAATTAAGTTTTTATGTCCCAAATTGACTCCTTATTTTTTTATCCTTTAAGAATACTCTAGAGTGTTAAATGCTAATATTTTTTACTATGGGTTTTACACACACAACATCTAGGAAAGCATATGGATTAACTATTAGTCTAAACTAGTGAATAAACTAAGAGTATATAATGGTTGAAACTTAGAATGAATTATGATATAGGAAATATGGTTTTTTATCCTTCCTTATTTTGTCAATTTATCTTTGGTTGAGATTGTGACCCACCTAGTCATAATCAGGATCTGACTGATCTAAGTGACCAAAAGTAGTCAAAAATTATTAGAGGTATAATCCATCAAGAGGGAGTGGTAAATTAGTTGGCCTGGATTATCAAATTCAATTCTAATTCATTAAAACCCTTAATAATTCAATCCATACATTCATTGATCATATACATCCTTCATAGTAATGAACAAGAGAGACAAGCAAGATTAATCACATAACACATGACATATGTGGGAAACCCTATTGGGGGAGAAAACCCACTAGAACCTAAAATTGGACTACTATCCTATAACAACAAGAACCAATTTACACCAAATTTAATTTATTAATGAACTACCATCCCTTGTTTAGTGACACTATAATCCCAAAAGGTGCTACCATACATATCTAGCTAAGATGCCACAACAACTAGACCTTTATCAAGTTTTACCTTGCAAGGAGGATACAACCCCACTAGATGTTGTGCTGCCACAACAAAACCTATGAATAAAATATCTCTTGAACATTTATTCCTACAAATCTAATGGAGATATAAATTATATCAGCTCTCTTCAATTACGATCACTCAATGCATCCAAAGACTCTTTTTGGATCACCCTAGACCTCTTCACTCATCTTTAATCTCCAAGAGAAATATAATAACATCAAAAATATAACCCATAGATAAAATATCTAGTCTTAAATCTTATATGATCATCAGCATATCTACTACGTACTCTACCCCTCCATTCTATAATTCTCACATGCACACTCCTCTTACAAGTCACTCACTCAACTAGAAACCAACACATTTGGTTTCACCATTTATAGAGATATCATGATTACCAATATCACAATATTTATTTTTAGGCACAACACATTCATTCACCCTTAAGGCATCTTACATGGGTTACATTTAAGTATAGCTCTATTTCAAATAGGCCTAGGTCACCTTTTAGTTCATATTGAGACCCATTTACCTCTTTGACTCTTTTTTTAAAAAAATAAGAAAATAAGAACACTTTAGAACAAATGGACCCATTAAAAATTATCTATCAGTCCCTCTTAAGTTCAAACATCCATCATAGCACCCTTATACTAACCCTCAATTGGCTCAAACAAATCTCTATACACATAGGCATTATGAGCAAACACATAGTCAATTTCTAAATCTTTGTTCAAACTAGATATGTTTGTTCAATCCTTCATAATCCATAGAGATGGGATTTGTGTATTATAGAACACTCCAAAATATCCAATTCGAAAATATATATAGGAAAAACATCAAAAAAAGCTTGAATAATCTTCTTGGGTCACTTGTATGACATATATGAATAAATAGTCAACTTTAAACATCAATATATTTGACTTTACACACTTTAAAATATTAAAATAAATATTTATATATATGACTTGGAGTTATGTATAGGTTTACTCTTTACATTGAGAAAATTCTATATAGATTGAAATATATGGCCCAAAAACATGACATTGGTCATTCTTTTGTTAAATTCAAATATTTGAATTAAAATGGTCATAGTTAAACCTTGAACACCATGCTATCATATGTAGTCCTATCTACTTATATTAAAGATGAAAATTTAATATTATTATAAAAATATCAACCTTTAACACATAGTGTGCCAATGACAAATGTTAAACCTTAAATATATTGACCTCATTTCCTACACTTTTGGAATAATGACTCAACATGCACAATCAATTTGTATGAATTAGTCAGGTATTTAACTTAAAGTGATCACCATTTGATCTTTCTTATAAGCCAATGATAATGAAACATGGTACCCTTTTTTTATTTATTATAAATTATACCATTAACCATCAATCACTTGTCCTCATCTCACTGCTTCTTGAGACCTTAGAACAAACATGCTTTATGGATCCTTTTGTAAGGATCTCAATCTTTACCTTCATTAACCAATGAAAATTTTGAATTTTCTTACTTGTTTTACACCATATATATTTACTTTATGATCACCTATGAACCATTATATCTCCATTTGGTCCTGATCTTTAACATCATGAAAAATGGACTAAGTATAGGGATCACTGCTATCTTCTTGGAAGCTCAACTTTGCACCACCATATATTTTGCTTCGCTCAAGTGCTTACTCTAAAATTTGGAACATATGATACAATAACATATTATAATCAAACCATGTGTAAATATACTCATGAAACCATCACACATGTGAGATATAATGACATTAAAATGCTCACTTAGATTTTTCTACCACAGCCAACTATGTCAAAAAATTGTCTTGGTGGCCAACTTTGAACATGTGTATCTTTTATCATGCTTCAAAACATGATATAAAATTTATTAAATATAAATTATGGAAATAAATTAACATATACTAAAATTTACACATGTGTGATATATGTCATCATCAAAATGCTTACTCATCTCTTTCTCGCCTCATGTAAATTTGGTTGTATGGGAAAACATTATCAAACTGCTTAGGAGCCCAACTTTGCACTTGCATATATTATTTTATGATTTGTTGCACAACCTAAAATTGAGTGAATATAAACTAGGATTAAATTTTATCATAACCATATGACCAAATCCACCTTACTCATCCACACGTGGTAATGGTGATGTTAGAAAACTACCTACTCGAATTTTCTTCCACTAGACCTAAAGTGTCTAGATGAAAACAATGATAAACTAGACACAAACCACTCATACACATAAGAAATAAAAGAATATAAAACCTCTTATATGACCCCTTTAACATTATAAATACACCATACACATCCCTAAATATATCTATCTAGGTCAAAATTAAAGATCAACCAAGCCTACTTTAATCATACTACAATAAACACATTTCACACTTTGTCATTATCACTTAGAATATCAAGACACTTCATCCACTCACTTGGACACATCTATGACATCACTATGACATCATTAAACACTATCCAACATAATCCCCCTTTTTCATTGATGTCAACACCAATCATATAGAAATATATAGGTCACCTTCCTTCTCTCTTCAATCACTCTCATAATAGGAACTTTCTCCCCATTTGACATAATGACAATGTGGGTAAAAAATGATCCTAAGGACTTGAAAGGAATATAAAAATGAGAATACCACCTTATAAATATGATACAAACACCCCCTTATCTTGATCTTACCTCTTCTTGCCTTGACAACTTCCTCTTGCTCTATGCCAACACTCTCTTTAACTAAGAACTGCAACCAATATATATATAACACACAAAAGTACTAAAATCTGATGTAAATAACTAAAAAACATATAAAATGGACTCCCCATAATATCTATAAGCCATTTCACCTATTTATCATCTTCACATCTCTATATACCATGAAGATCCACCACACAGGCTTACTAGCCTTCTCTCTTAGGACACTTCAATGACCACCAACTCTACATCTACAGTATAGCCTCTTTACAAAAATCTATATCAAGATCATGAACTTGTTTCTCCCCCTTAACCAAATAAGTTATATTTATTCACATATAAATAAATGATACCTAATATTTATCTTAGATACTCAAATGTAGCTTTTGACAATGGTTTGGTCATAATATCTACAAGCTACTCTATTTCAGTCACATACTCCAACTTAACACTTTGATTAATCACTTTCTCTCTCAAGAAATGGTATCTAATAGGAATGGGTTTAGTTTTATCATGCATAACATGATTCTTTTATAAACTCATTGCACTAGTATTGTCACAAAAAATAAGATAAGGTCCATTTTATCTTACCTTATAATCTATCAAAGTTTGTTTCATCTACATTACTTGAGTGCAACAAGAGGTAGATGCTATATAGTTAGCTTATGAAATTGATAGAGATACTTAGGCTTGCTTATTGATTATCCAAGACACCAATCATTCCCCCATGAAAAATACCCCACCATTGGTACTCCTCTTATCATCCACACATCATTCCCAATCGGCATCGGTATATGTTTTGAAAGATAATTCTTTACTCCTAGGATACCATAAACCATAATCTACGGTGCCTTTGAGATATATAAACATTTTGTTGACTAATTTTAAGTGAGATTCTATAGGTTCATATCAAAACTTTCCTATAAGACCCATTGCTTACATGATATCTATCCTAGAAGTAGTAGAGTACAAAAAAATTTGAATCATGTATCTATACAAACTTTGATAAAATTTTGGTGAGTCATCCAGTTTTATTAACTTGTATCCTATGATTATTAGAGTACCCATTGGATTAAAATCCATCATGTCAAACTTCCTTCACATATCCTTGATGTATTTAGCTTGTTAAATGAGTATCCCTGAATGAATTTTATTAATTTGTAATCCTAAGAAGAAAGATATTCTACCAACATTGACATTTTAAACTCAGTCTTCATAGTATTTGCAAATTTTATACTCATTTTATCATTGTCAGATCCAAAAACTATGTCATCAACATATAAAATAACTAGAAATTGATGAATGTCTTATATCTTAATGTAAAAATTACTATCATCTACCACTAATTTAAAACCTTTACTCAAAATATACTTATCTAAATTGTCATACCAAAATCTAGCAACTTGTTTAAGACCATAAAGAGTGTTCTTTAGTTTACACATAAAATCATGATTACTTGACATGAAGTATCCTTTAGGTAACTTAATATAGACTTATTGTTCTAAGTCACCAATCAATAATGTAGATTTCACATCCACTTTATATACCTTAAAACATTTGAACATAGTATATCCTAAAATTAGTCTAATTGCTTCCATACTTGCCACAGGAATAGAAGTATCATCAAAATCTAATCTTCAAACAAGAGAATATCCTTTACACACCAATATATCCTTATCCTTTGTGACTTCTCCTTTCTCATTCATCTTATTTTTGAAAACCCACTTGGTACTTATAACATTTTTATCTTTTGGCCTAGGAACTAAGTCCCATGTTTCATTCTTTTCTATTTGATCAAATTTTTCATCCATTGCATCATTCCAACTTTCATTTTTGTTATCTTACATGAATGTTTTGGGTTAAATCATGTTTAGCAGAGATGTGTCTTGTTGATTTTGATTAATCAACATTCTCCTTATAATATACAACCTTTCACAAAAATTTCTAATAGTTTGAGACACTAGATAATCTTTTTGAATTATTCTAGATGGAGATTTAGAATATTGTCTTTCTTCTTCCTCTTCATCTTTATCATCTATTTGAATAGATAAATCATCATTGTTTGTAACAACATTATGAATTAAGTCACTTACCTGTAATCTTGGCTTCTTGACTATACTTGTCTCATCTACCCTTACATTTAAACTTTTAACAATATTGTGAACTCTCTTTTTTAAGTACTTATAGGTAGTAATGACATAATAGTAACCTAAGAATATGCCCTCATTATACCTTGAATCAAATTTTCCAAGATTCTCTTCGTATCTTTTGAGGAAACACCTTCTCCCATACATTATAAAATATTTGAAATTAGTTGCTCTATTCTTCCGTAACTCATAAATATTATTATCATCATTTATTCTAATTTGACACATATTTAAGATGTAAAATGAAGTGTTGGATACCTCTTCCCAATAACTCTCTGATAGTTTAGAATCTTGAATCAGGGTTCTACTCATCTCTTGAATAGTCATAGTCTTTTTTTCAACAACACAATTATATTGTGGTGTTCTAGTAGCACAATAGTGTCTCCTTATCCCCTATTTTTCATAAAAATCATCAAATTCATGAGAACAAACCTTGCCTCCTCTGTCTAATCCTACACACTTGATCTTTGGCGCTTTATCATTTTATACAAGTGCTTTGAATTCCATAATTTTTTCAAAAGATTCTAATTTTTCTTTAATAGAAATTATCTAAGTTATCCTATTAAAATCATCAATGAGAAGCATGAAGTATTTATTACCTTCAACAATTTGGGCTCTCATAGGTCCACATAGATCAGTGTGGATTAATTATAATGGATTTTTAGTAGATAACTCCTTATATTTATACATTCTTTTTGCTTGCTTCCCATGAGGACATGCCTTGAAAAGAGAATGAATAATCTTATAAATCTTGGGCATATGCCTTCATAACCCATTTAAACTGATCTTTACCATGTTATCAAAATTTATATGTCCAATTCTTCTATGCCAAATCCAACTTTCTTCCAATTGACTCATGAAACACTCTTCCTTCTTGGATTATCTATTTTACATGTTGTTACTTATATTATAATCATTTACAACTAATTTTCCATCCTTTATTACTTCACAAACATCATCATGAAAAGTTACAACATTTCTTTGCTTACATAGTTGGCTCACACTTAAAATATTATGTTTGAAAAATTATACATATAAGACATTCTTAGTCCTAGAATGACCATTATCCAAACTCAGAGTACCTTTTCCAAATATGTTATCATATTTGTTGTCACCAAATCTCACTAAACTAGGGTTGGTCTTCATAAGAGAGATAAACTTGATCTTGTCTCTTGTCATTTGATTTGAGCATCCACTATGTAAGAACCATCTCTTGTTCCCATATTCTTGAGTATGCAAGGTTGCTTGAATAAACATTGACTCTTCCTTTGGTGCATCACTTGAATTTTGCTTCTTTTCTTCTTCAATCCTAAACTTAGTCTTCTTGAACCATTTGATGGTGTCAATGACTTGTATATCCTTTTTCTAAAACTTTATTTTGTAGTTTTTGGCAATATGACTTTGTTGGTTACATTTTTAGCATATAAGATTCCTTTTGATCTCTAAAGATAAATCACAATCCCTATATATATGACCAAATTAATTGTAGGAGAAGCATTACCCATTGTAGACATCATTAATATTTCACCTTCCTTTTTCTTGACCATTACCTATCCATGAATTTTCATTCATGAGCCTTTTGGTGGAACAAAAATCCCTTTTATCCTTGGATAAGAGCACATCTAAGTAAGTCATGACTTTTTTTTCAAATTGTTCTTCCCTTTGGTTGAGACAATTAACCATCATGACTTATATATTATTTAATGTTGCTTCCAAATATTTCACTTGCATCTTCACATAATCCATGCTTAAATTGACATTTGATAAAGCACAAACTAGTTTGTATTAAAGACAATCCATAACCTCTTTGTCAACCATTGTACCTTTGATCAACTTCAACTAGTTAAACTTGAAATAATGACCTACTCTAATACCAATTATTAGAGGTACAAGCCATTATGTGGGGGGGTGAATCAGTGGGGATATATTATCAAATTCAATTCTAATTATTTCAAACCCTTGATTATTCAATACATACATTCTTTGATCATATACATCATTTATAGTAATGAACGAGAGAGACAAACAAGATTAGTCACATAGCACATGACATATGTGGGAAACCCTCTTGGGTGACAAAACCCACTTAAAACTATAATTAGACTATTGTCCTATAATAATAAGAACTTATTTAGACTACGTACAACTAATCAAGGAACTACCATCCCTTATTTATTTAGATTGAAATACCATAAGATGCTACCACACCTATCTAGCTAAACTACCATAACATTTATACCTTTAAAAAGTTTCACCTTTTAAGGAGGATACAACCCCCTTAGATGTTTATCTTCCATAATAACACCTATGAAGACAACATCTCTTGAACATTGATTTCTTACCAATATTATGGAGATACAAATTATATCATCTCTCTTCAAGTATGATCACTCAATGTATCCAGAGCCAACTTTTGGATCACCCTAGACCTCTTCACTCATCTTCAATATAGAAGATTAGTATAATGACATTAGAAAAATTAACCATAGGTTATACACTTAGTCTTCAATATTATATTCTCATCAACTCATCTATTTATCACTCTACCCCTCCTTCACTCCATAATTCTCACATACACACTCCTCTTACAAGTTACTCATTCAATAAGAAACCAACACATTTGGTTTTACTATTTATAGAGATATCATGATTAAAAAAATAAAAAACTTTCTTGTTAGCCAAAAAACATGCCTTCACCCTTAATTCATTTTACATGGGTCACATTTAAGCACAACTCTCTTTCAAATAGGCCGAAGTCACCTTTTAGGTCTTATAGAAACCCATTTGCCTCTTTGACACTTCTTAGAGGAAACTAATAACACAATAACACTTTACAACACATGGACCCATTACACATGATATTTAAATCCCCCCTCAATTACAACATATATCATATCACCCTTCTATTAACCCTCAATTAGGTCAAACACTTCTCAGTACACATAGACATTATGAGAGAATAGACAATCAGTTTTTAAACCTTTGTTTAAACTAGATATAACTATTAAATCCTTCATAATACACATAGCTAGTCATCATGGAGTCTAAAAAAATACCCAATATCCAATTCAATAAGAGATATCAAAATAGTATCAAAACAAACTTGAATAATCTTCTTAGGTCAATTGAAGGACGTATATGAAAATGTAGTCAAATTTAAATCTCAATATCTTTGATTTTACACTATTTCAAAAATTTAAATTAATATTTATAGATGTTACTCGAAGTATTATAAAATTTTTATTTTTAAACCATGAGCAAATTCTACATAGATTGAAAGATATGACCTAAAAACCAGACACTAGTGATTCCTTTGTTAAACTCAAATATTTGAATTCAAATGGTCATAGTTAAACCTAGAACACTATGTTATCATCTCAAGTCCTCACTACTTATATTAAATATACACCATAAATATTATTTTAATAAAATTGACCTTTAACACATAGTGTGGTGATTTCAAATGTTAAATCTTGGACATGTTGACCTCATTTTGTGCACTCTTACAATATGGACTCAATGAACACTATCAATCTTTGTAGACCAGTCATGTCTTTACCTAAAATCTATCACCATTAAATATTTATAAAAAATCTCATGATCATGAAACTTTTCACCATCACATGACTCTAAAGCACATATACCATTAACCATTCAGCACTTGTCCTCATCTCATTGCTTCCTGAGACCTTGGAATAAACATGCTACATTGATCCTTTTATAAGGAGCTTGATCTTTACCTTCATTAACCAATAAAAATTTTGACCTCTTTGAATTAATACACCCTATATATATTTATTATATGATCAATCATGAGCCATTATATCTCTATTTGGTCTTTATATTTAACATCTTATAAAATAGACCAAGTATGGGGACCATTGCTATCTCCTAGAAGGTCAACTTTTCACCTCCACATCTTTTGCTTTTCTCAAGTGCATGTTCTAAAATTTGAACCATATGATATCCTCACATAGGATAATATAATAATATTTAAATATTTTCCTATAACCCTCATGCATGTGAGATATAATGAAATTAGAATTTAACTCATATTTTTACACTGTAGAGCCAACTATGTCAAAAACTTGTGTGGGAGGCCAACTTTTAACATAAATATCTTTTATCTCACTTTAGCACTTGACATGAAACTTAACAAATATGAATTTGGCATATAACTAAACAAATTCATATTATCACCTTATCTTAAAATCTCTACATGTGTAAGATATTTGATCATCAAAATGCTTACTTGGCTCTTTCTTCCCTCATGTAATGTTGGCTATGTATGGGCAAACATTGTCAAACTACCTGGGATGCCAACTTTATACTTATCATTTATTACACTTTTTTGCATGACCTAAAATCTAGTTCATAAAAATAAGGTAAAAATGTGATCATAACCATATGACCAACTCCACCTGAGTCATCTACATGTTGAAATGGTGATTTTAACAAACTATCTACTCATATTTTCTTCTACTAGACCAAAAATGTCTAGATGAAAATAATGATTGACTAGACAAAAACCACTCATGAACACAAGCACTCAAATAGTATAAAACCTCTTATATGACCCCTTTCACATTCTCAATACTCCATACACATCCTTAAATATATCTATCTATGTCAAAACTAAATATCAACCAAGCCTACTTCCAGCATACTAGGATAA
Source organism: Torreya grandis (assembly GCA_037957365.1). Classification (NCBI taxonomy): domain Eukaryota; kingdom Viridiplantae; phylum Streptophyta; class Pinopsida; order Cupressales; family Taxaceae; genus Torreya; species Torreya grandis. Next base: position 870,228 of record JARHVA010004113.1, read on the forward strand.
GCATATTGCACACTTTGTCATTGTCACTTAGACTATCAAGGCACTTCATACACTCACCTATAAACCTCCATGACATCAATATGAAATCATATAAAACCCTCCAAAAATTTTCAATGTTATCTTTTTCATGTCTTCCATGATGTTGTAACCTAATTTTTTTAATCAAATTGGTTGTTATCACCTAATTTTGGTGGAGGTAGATCATTTCTAGCTTTAATATTAGGAATTGTACCAACATTATCTTGAAAATTTGAGGTATTTATAATTTTATGTTATCTACTCCTAATAATATAGTTTTATGTTTAGTATTACTAGAAATATTGGATGTCATTAACATTCTATGTAGGTTCATTTTCTTCTACATTAGGTAAATCTAGATTTTCTAGTACCATGAATGTATTCATAGACTTTGTTGAACTAAAAACATATAAACTACTTGAAGTGTTTTGATCATTTGTGAAAACCTTGTATTCATCAATTTTCTTCCACAAAATGTAAAAAAACTAGACATAATTTAGCACAATAAAGTTATCCATGTTGAGATATGTTATGCACATGACACCAATTGGGAAAGGAAATATCCATAATATTTATCTCAACTAATTTTTTGGATGAGGAGTCAATTTGTTTACTAATCCTATTAAAGGGTCTATAATTGCATTGGTAAGTGAAATTTGGTGTAGAATTTCCACTGCTTGAGCTACCTAGCTATTTTTTCATGTTTAAAGTATCATTGCTCAATGTTTGGACAATTCTTTGGATTGCAACTAACTCAATTTTTATTGAAACTTGAGGATAATTATATGCATTTTTGGCTCTAACTATAACTAAAGTGTGATTATAAGAGTGAGGCATTAATTCATTACTAATTAGATATAGAAATCCTAGTTTATAATTAGGTGTATCATAAGCTAATAGAAAATAATTCATTAATGTGAGGTTGTGGTAATGGCACATTATAATTTATAGGTAGGATTAAGTTTAATGCTAGCATGTTTGGAGAACATTGGCAAAGAAAGCCAATATGTTCCCTTGTGGATTGAATTTATTGTATACTTTTAATAGTTTTGAATATTTATGTGGAAAGTCAATAACATTTGGATCTCTCCTTCAAAAAGTGGTAGTCCAAGTATCCAGAGCATTTTTGAAAATTTAGAAGGCTATTTGGGCATTTGGCCTATACAAATATGTTATGCTACTATATATTTCTTGAAAATGTACATTAAAATTATGTATTTACTTTTTAGGTTCATTTATCATGAAATAAATTATTGTTACAAGATGATTAGATATAATACTTGATTTAACTAGGATACAAATGTGGTATTTAATTTATTCCATCATGTGATTCAATTTTATGGGAGATTAAGGAACCATTCATAATCTTGATCAAGTAAGGTGAATGAAAATAACCTATAAGCTACATATTCAAGTTCAACATTGAACAACAACAGATATGTTTTTTATAATGTAATTTCATTTTTATTTAGTCCTTCTAGTGTTTGAAATGAAATTAGGAATATAAAGCTTGGGTTTTATAATAAAATCATGGATATCATTAGGAAGTTTATAACTGATCCAACTAACTATGCTATAACTATTTGTATAGGCATATTCATGATAGATTGTGTGGATGATGTGGTTGGGTAAACTAACCTTCTAGGATTGCCTTGATTATATCTAAGATAGATATGATTTTGGAGAGGATAAATAATTAATATTGTATGTCCAAACTTGACAACATATTTTGTGATCGATGAAGATGACTCTAGAGTGTTAAATGTTAATATTATTTACTATGGTTTTTATGCATACAACATCTGGGAAATCATATGGATGAACTATCAGTCTTAATCAGTGAATAAACTAAGAGTATATAATGTTTTAATATTATAAGGACTTATAATATAGGAAATATGGTGTTTGGGACCTCCTTCTTGTGCCAATTTATCTTTGGTTGAAATTGTGTCCCACTCAATCATAATTGGTATCTAAATGATATAAATGAATAGAAGTAGTAAAAAATGCATGGGATAAGTTCCATTTTTGAGGACGTGATAGTGATCCAAGGGCTAATAAATTCTACATAATTTTTCATGGGTAGGCTTTGATTATTTCCACCCAAATTTCTATTTATTTCCTCAAAATATGTAGATTCTCATGGTTAGTTTCATGTACAAATAGACTATTTACAATGTAATTGGTATATTATTTCTCATTAAAAACATAAAAAGGAGGGAGATAGTAGGGTATAAATGAGGTTACTACATCTTAATATAGGTCTTCCAATACTTATAAATTAGATTAGTTTGGGGTACCATCAAATCATTGGTCATCAAGGCTTACTACTGCACAAACTAAAACACCACAGTGATCAATATGCAAAGGAAAATTCTTTGAAAATTATTTATACAACACTATTAACAATAAATATAATACATAAGCCTACATATATTTGTATATGAGGACCAATATAAGCTTTAAGATAACTATAATAAGTTCTCAAATTTAATTAAACCAATTGTTGCACAATCTAATTATATATCTACTTACACACCAATAACATAAGAAAAATTCTTTGAATATATTAATTCTTAAGTAAATATTTTTGGAAAACCATCAAGACAAAACTAGTAAGAAGGGTAGGTGAAATCCTAACTCAATCTTGACAGAGTTTTGGTAATCAAATGTGTCAACTATTATAATGGAGAGAAATTCTACTTATATAGACAATGCTAGTCTATCATGGCTATGATGCATAAAAATATATGAAATGATTTTAATATGAACATTAAATGAAATAATTGATTAGATCTCAGTATTTTGTGATAACACATCAAGAATCAAGAAGATAATACCAATCAAGTCATGTCACAATTTCTAATATAACATTCATGATGAAAGTTGATTCAATATCCACTACACTCCAATATCTTAGGAATAAGAGTCATTATGTGATATTTAATTTCTATTACTAATTGTTTATAAACCCAATTATAGGTAACCACTTGATTTTATATTAATCATAATGATAATGTTATTAGTTCATGCATCATCTTTGTCTATTCCCAAGTTCTTATGCTTATCCCCATGATAACTTACCTTGTTCTAAATAATATCTTCCTTTATTAAATATTGATGACTAGGAAATATTAGAATAATGGATTGTTACAACCCTAAAAATAAATGCATTGAATTTAATGTATGGTTTACCAAATCTTACTAATGATACTACATGTTTGAGTTTAAATATCATGGCCATTAGCTTTTCTTTGTTGTGAAACACATTTATATGGAGAGTATATCATACACCTACTATAAATTACCACAACATCATTTTATCACACCCTTATTTTTATTAGTTCATGATACATCTGAATTATAAGTTCTTTTCAACTAAATTTGTGTCATAGATAATCCAAAATGCTCTGGTCTATGTCTTGTAATCACTAGATCTCCCCTTCTTGTAGCCGTTGCCTTTAGTCAAATGTCAGAACATAACTTGAAATTTAATTATTCTTCACTCTATCTATAAAATTTATATTCATTATATAATGAGTGGAATAATTGTTTGTCTACTTCATCACCACTTATCATGATTTTGGTTCTCTACTACTCCCCTTGGATATCCACTATGTTTCTTTGAGGTTTATTTTACTACCACTTGTCATGATTTTAATGACTCATAGTATTTTATATACTTTCATAACTATTTCTTCTACCAACATCATTTTTAGTTTATTATCATGATTATAGATATATTATAATCACTACTCTACTTAGATATAAATGGTTGTACAAGTAAATCTAGTGACTTCATCCTCGAGTTAATGTTTTCGTCACTCTAGGATCTTGGGATTATGGGATGGTGCCAAGTGTTTCAATATTGAGACTTCAGGGGCACATAGATTTCGAACTATCGATTCACTTTACGTCCACTAGGTTTTTGAGATGTCAACTGTTACAATCTTGGGACCTCAAATGGACAAATATTTCCATTGCCTATTGAGTTTATTTTAGGTCAATACTTTAGGATCGTACTGCATGGTATGATATTAGGATTTGAGGGATTTAAAATGACTCAGCAATTTTTCCAAAATGGATTTGACTATAGATCTTTCTATTTTAATTATATTTTGACATGTAGCAAATATCAATGGCTTGGAAAGGTTTGGATTGTCTTTATGAATAAAACAAGGAAAACACAACTTCAAGAAATAATTAATAAGTTATTTAATTAAATCCAAATAAAGTTCTTAGAAAACATGACATTTACCAAGAGTAAGACCCAAAAACACAAATAAATCCATATTTCAATGTAGACTTAAACTAAACAGGCACCAGTCCAAGTAAAATAAATAATTTTTGATAGATGGATAAACATTTAAATCAATAACATGATCCTTTGTATCATAGTTAGAAATAACTATAACCAATAAAGAACATAATACAATAAAAAATCTCAACTATGAATTATAAGACCAAAGTTTATAGACTTTGCCAACAAACCATTTCATGATCATGTAAGAATCCACATTTCACTTGAATTTTTAAATTACATGAAGAATATATGTTTATGGTAAACAAATAATCTAGAATCACTTAAGAAAACTTGAACAACTTAGTCTATATTGCTTTAATTCTTTATAATCCTTGTCTACTCATTATGAACATATGACAATGTAAATTTAGGTTTACATGATCAAGTGGTACTAATTTGATGAAGTTATATTAGTACACTACAATAGAAATATAAAACAAATATGCTAAAGTAAGATGGTCCCCATGTAATATCTTACATAATTGGATGTGTCAAAACTAACATTATCCTTCAAATTTTGTATGTGTTATTATGTTGTTCTTACCCCACCATGAAAATATCTTTGGCATAAATTCTTACTATTTTTTGGTAAATCATGGTCCAGTCCTAGATTATTCATAATAAAAATACCTCATCCTAACTAGGTAGGGCTAACCATTATTGTGTTTTAAGAGAGATGAAATGGGGTCATGAAAGGACTTATGCTAATGGGGGAAATATTTAATGAGAAAGTTCATTTGGGATTAGACATGCCTCTATTATTCCTAATTATCCTATTTATTGAGAGTTGTAGTAGACCAAAGTCACCCTCAACTAAATTGGACCTTGTGATAACTATTCTACTTTCCAATTTTAGAAAACTTAAAACTATACAAGTCTAAGCCAAAAAATACAATATTTTAGACATAATAAAGTAAAAATATCAAAATAAAAATCTCAAGCCCTCCTTTTAGTGCCATTATATAAGTGGCCCATTCAACATAGCCACATTAACTCTACATGTAAAAATGAGGAATATGAAATCCTCAATTAATGATGATTTCATGTTATTCTTTCCTTCCACATATTTTTAAATGAATCATTTTATATTAAAAACTTTACCAATGTCCCTATCTACTAGGTCATGATGTACTAGATGTATGCAATCAAAATTACATGGTGTGCATGAATCAATCCTAGATATAATAAGATAGATCACACCTACACTTTTGATTTGGGCACACACTTGTTAAGTGAGATCATGACCAATATTAGGATCCACTACACCCAATTAGGGGATCACTTATATCATCTAGCATAACACATCATGCTAGGTAGGGTTCTAAAGCCTACAATTTAACACAATCACCCAAAAACCCTAAAAGATTCCTATGGTTTCTATATTCACTTATGATAATAAATAATAAATTAAACTAATCTAATAACAATAAAATTAAACTAATATAGTGATCACCAAAGCTTATGGCACATAGTAGGGGTTAGAAAATAATAACTAAACTAAACATGTATAGGAGACATATAATCATATCAATGTATACAAAATCCTAATACATGGGAGAGAAGAATACATAATGGATTATCTATCTACTCTTACAAAGGAGAAATAAAGTTAGGAATACTTACCTTTGAAGATGAACCTACTGATTCTTCACCTCTCCCTTAGCCAATGGTACTTCACAAGAGATTGTTGTGGCTTGTAAGGATAACCAAGATAAATTATCTCTAGGCTACATGACCTACCTAAGAATCCAAAAAGCTTCTCCACAAGACAAGATCGAAGCTCCAAAAGAAAGTATTAAAACCTAAATCTTTATTCTTCAAGTAGAATGCTTAATAAATAGATGTTCATTCACACTTCTTTGCCTAATTCAACTCTCTTATGAAATGATAAGGAATGACCTTGTATATATAGTAGTGTCTCACCCTAAAGACATTTAGACATGTTAGTTGTGCTAGGATGATTAGGGAAACCTAACACATTATCAGTCCAATACCTAAAGTTTGTGTTAGGTTGGTTAGGATGTAAAGAAATAAGGAAAGTTAAAGTATCCTTAGAATAATATGGTTGACCAGGTTCACCTAGCTTACTAAATAGGTCAAAATGGAAACAAGGTAAGAAATGAGGGATAAAGCATGGAAAATGGTGGGAATAGATAGGAAAGAGAGAAATAAACTTAAGGTTCAAGGTTTTAGGAGGCAAGAGTGTATATAGCAAGTGGAAAAAGGAACAACAATCTTATGAAGCACAAAAGGTCTACCCACCCCTTTTCTCAGTGCACCCCTTAAGGCATGCACTTAGAGAGATTGAGACTCCGTAGGTTCCTACAAGATACAAAGTCTTAGTAATCAATAAAAGTGTGAAAATATTATGTGTATACACTAGATACCTTAGTTGGTTTATCGATTATATCCCATATAAGGGGGATATTACAATTATTCTTTAAGACTTATGTAATAAAACTTTGGTTTCACTTAGGATTAAAATAGCAAACTAGTTCATGGTTTCTAATGAAATCACTATTAGTTGATGTTTATATGTAATATATTTATTTCAATAATGCATACTTGACAAGTGATAGTATGACCATATAGTATAGATAAAGCTTGAAAAATTTATTAAAATTAAGACTGTGTTTTAAATTTAAACTAACAAAGATATAAAATAAAGATCAAAAGGGAGAGAAGACATGAATAAATATGAACTCACTTTATAATGAGGGAATCTCTAATTCTATTAAATAGACAAACCTCATAAAAAACCAATCCTTTGCTTAGCTAGCATATCACAACCATATAACGTGGATGATGCAAGTGTCTAAGGATTGACATTCTCTATAAAAGTGTGAAATAGTGTAATGATATATGATGAGCAAGACATGAATATCAATTATATAACTTTCATTAAGATTCATCAATGTTTATAAAGACTACAAAAATTTCTTCAAACAACCTCAGGTCACATTTAAATTAAAAAAACTAAGCTATAAAATTTGGAATTTAAAAGATAAAAAATAAGAGACAAGTCCTCTAATATATATCTTAAATCTAAATAGACTATCTATCTCAAATCCTTTAGGTGGTCTTTAAATACACAATAGTTTAATGCCAAGTGAAATTATCCATCAAAAAGTGGTTGTAAATACTTAATGAGACATATCCACCTTTTCTCAATTTTGATATGGGACAAACATAATCCCAATAAAATCAAGACTACATCCCTAAGAACTAATATTTAATTTAATAATGGGTGATTGTATTTGTCAGAGGTCATCCCATGTTAGATGATTGGACACACACTACTCGATCATGGCCAAATGTAGTTAATATGGCCTATTGTTATTTTTTCCTAACTCAATCACAGTGGACACACCAAATATTTATGTTTAATTCCACTATTTGATATACATAAGAACTTACATATAGAAGAGCCCTTATTTACTAGAAGATAAAATGATTTATGACTTTAACCAGTTTAAGGGGATTGATAGTCCTATTTTTTTGTTTTCACAGCTTAGATAGATAAAATAGGTAATATGGGAATCATTTTTATGTCCTAAATATGTTCAAGGGGGTCCATGTATTTACCTTTAAAAGGCTTCCCTACATTTGAAATTATCACTACTCAAAAGACAATGGCCCTACTAGTGGCACATTTTTGCTAGATTGTAGCTTGTTGAGGGGCTTTGACTTTTCTTTGTCTTCGATGCAATATATCTTGATAGGTGGTGAGATTGAATTGACTTGAAGCTCTATGGGTCCTTTTATGTAATTCCTAGTCTTGATCCCTTTAGATACCTAAGATCATTCCATGTGTCATGATCTTAGGGATGATCCTGGTCTTGACCCCTAATGTTCTACTTTTATTTGACTTGAAGGTATGAATAAGTAGGATGATACCATTTAGAATCATCCTATTCAATTAGAAGGTTTTCTTTTCACCCATTATGTATTGATAATCTTGGGTACTTTGGGAAATAATATCATACCATGTAGTATCATCTTAGGTACCCTAAAGATACATAGTCTTATTATTTCCTCAAGGCATTCTCAAGAATCAATCCCTAGGGATATTGATAGATGGTGTGTCCTCATGAAGGATAGGATGTAATAAAATACAAGTGACTATTAGAACTTAAATACAGAGTAATAGTTAGATTTTAAACTCTATAAATAAAAAAATGACTAAGGAAGAAAACATGAACCAAAAGATAGATGGTCAATTAAAGACAAATGACCATGTCTTAACAAAAGAAATGATATAACCATTTTAGACTAGAATAAATTAGATTAGATTGAAACATGAGAATTAATCCTCCTAAATTGATAGACTTAAATGATTAATCATTCCACTTTAAATGGAATGACTATGTTCTAAAGATGAAATGATACATGCCATCAACCACATTAGGCCAAAATAGGTCAAAAGTGGGTTAAAACTAGAGGAAAACTAACCTTATTGAATAACACTTTTTAGAAAACTTAGTCTATTAAATGGCACAAGTAATAGGTCTAAAAAAGGAAATAACATAAAACCCTAATCAAATATATAGTAAGAGAGTAAGAAATAGGGTAAATTAATCTAAGGAAAATATCAATATGAAACCCATAAACAATTAGAACATCTACCAAGTACTAAGAATGATTATCTATCAAATTTAAGATCTTAATAACTTATGTGGATGCCCACATATTTTTCAAGTGGCATGGCCAAGCTGCATGTAATTCAATCACTTATTTGACCTTAACTAAGTACCTATTTTGGATGATGACTTGTTTGATTTTGATGAGGTGAGATCTTGAAACATGACATGATCTCACACATCTAAGACCTAGACTAATACTTATAAGAATAAAAATCATCCCATGACCTATATAAATAGGATCATGCCATGTGGCATGATATGGGGTATTAGTGAGATTGATAAACATTAGTATTTATAAAGATAACTTGAGGGTCAGATAAATGATATCTTGTAATGTGGAATGATTTAATGCATATGAGATGTCTAAAACCTATTAAATAAATGAGGAGGTCTAGGGGGAAATAGGGATGTGGTATTATTCCATGTGAAACGATCATGTTCACCGAGGAAGGTAAGGCATAAATGTCTATGTTAAAAGGATCCTAGGGAGGTGAGGACACAAGATTATGCATGCAACATGATCTCACTTACCTAAGGGACTTTTAGGAAACCATAAGAACCACTAGGAATCATATGCATTATAAATAAAAATAACCCCTTCTTGAAAAGTGACTAATAGTATATATAAATAAAGGAAAAAAGGCATAGGAGATAAATAACTATAAGACCAATATTTTACCAATTTGAAATCTAGGATTTGGTTTAAAATGAAAAAAATTATAGTGGATTGGAGTAAAACCATATACATATTTATTCATTTGAATTTCAAAATAAGTATAAATAGAGCAAGTGGAGATTAACTAAGTAGACGAAGGAGTCACATTTACTCAAAATATGGAAAATTTAGTCTAACTATCCATAAAAGAAGCTAAACTTGAAAAAAACACTCAATAACATAGCTCATGAATGTTAATGGGAGAAAATATTTATTAATGATCTCAAGGAATGGATGTATAAAATTTTAAAAATAATTGAATAATCTAAAAAAATCTAAGGTGAAATGGCACCAAAAGTTGAAATTTTAGTAGTTTTGAAAATATGACTTAAAGTAGGCATAGACATAATAGGTTCATGTAGTTTCAGTCATTTTTATATAATTAGTCCCTTATGAAAAATATTTTAGGATAATAACATAAAATATATCTCATAATCTCATACTTAGGTCAAAGAATGAAGCCATAATAATTTCAAGACTACTAATCCTCAAAAACTTTATTCAATTAGATCATCACATAAAATAGGTCTAGACTTAATTAGACTAGAAGACATGAATCTAAAGCATAAAAAGGTCCTATTCTTTATGAATAAATTAGGGCATGTCATGCAAGGAACAAAAATATAGAATCCCAAATAACGTTTTTGGATATACTTCTTTAAATTTCCTTAAAATATTAAATTTATAGAAGGTATATTCATATTTATCAACTTATTTATGCATTTATACTATGTAAAGTTTGTAGAATTTATGTAGTACATTTTTATCTTCAAGACTTAAAGTAAATTGCATGCCTCATGCCACAAAATACCTTTCACATCACTAATTATTCTATAATCATCCATGCATTGCACTATTTTACCAAATAAATCTATCATTGCATGGTCAAGTTTCAACCAATCCATTCTAAGGATTAGGTCATAAGATCCCAAAAGATCTAGAAATATATTTATTTTATCTTAAATACACCCAAATCTATCTTATTCCTTTTTATAAACTCATAGATTAGTACCCTTTTACTTGTTCTAAACCCAAGCTCCCATCTTTATCTGACTCTACCACATTTAGAATTACATTTATTTTCTACAACCATTGAAATAAATATATTTATATGACCAAAATAAATTAAAATATAAATTTCAATACATGATAATATAACTATTATTTCAAAGAAATCGAGGCCCTATGGGTAGGGGAGGAGCCATAATAAATTAGGAGGGAATGTTGATTACTACTTATGAAAGGCCCTTGGGATTATAGACCAACCATGTAGCCAAAGCCAAGGTGGAATTATGGGGAATTCAACTTTCTTCTAGTGTCAAGATAGATATAATATTCATTTAATGGGATTCTCTCGATATACTTAATTCTTTAGAAGGAAAAACCACCCCTTACCACATAATAAATTCCATCATAGATCATGCCAAGTAAAGCTTGAAGTGAATGGCACATAATTCCATCATTCACAAATACCATGAGAAGAACGAGGTGATATAATTGATAATTTTAGAGTTGGTCTCCTTCTTTTATCTACCTAGCACATTGTATGCAACATCTTATAAAATGTCATGTCAACAATTCAAAATGAAATCATTTCTATATAGGATGATTATGTGACTATCACATGCATGGATATTACAACCTATGTCAAAGCATTCAAAAATCATAACATGGCATCATTTCACTGTATGGAAAGTTAATAATGAAGGGTGGTATAAATCTTTCACTTAAAGTTTATTTCAAGCCATTGGTCCTAAGTCCTACCAAGATTCAGTGAATTCTATTTTTGTCTCAATATTTTAGGATATAGTTAATATGGGAGGAAACATGTACAAACTAGAAATAACATCGTATTTTTAGGTCTAGAACATGAAAAATGTTTTGAAGAAACTATGTAAAGGGGGCCTCACTAAATTCATGTTGAGGGTCACTAATCATGATGCTAACATATTAAATGAATTTAATATGGTGTCAAAGAAGAGGGTTGTGTAAGTAAGAGGTATTATAATTTACATAATAGAGGAAATAATAGATGAAGCTATAAGAATTTCATGCAAAGTGACTAAATCCTTCAAAGATAAATTTTAAAAATAGGAACTCTTGTTGAGTTTTTTTTCACTAATGATATCATTGAAATGGATAAAAAGGGTTCCACCACTTGGATCTTTAGCATCACTATCTTGAATTATGCTTGTAGATAATGAATTATATCACCCTTAAAGGTATGTATACTCTCATTTATTCAAATAACTTCCTCTTTTTGAACCATTTTCAATGTTTCAAAATTATCCTACCATATTTCCTTCTAAAACCCATGGAATGTATTATACTCACATATTAGATCAATGAAGACAATCCTATCATCCACCAAGGTCTCATTCTCCTAATTTTAAAACATTGTGAGATGGTTTTTAGTATGGAGGTCATACCAAAGGGGTTATTCAATAAGGAGGAATCCCCATAGAAAGATCCTAACTTGGGATCTCACTACTTAATACCTAGCTTTTCCCATGCTAGCCCTAATTCCAAGAGCTCTAGTAGAAATCCTCCCTTGAAAAACTATGTCTTCAAGCCTAAACACCTTATATAGAGGAAGTAAAATTAGTAGAGGTGTTGATTAAAGGTAATACCCCCATGGTATAGGTGATTAAAACTAACAAGGATAATTTGGAAAGGTTTACTAAAAAAATACATGTGGTAGGGATGTATCTGGGAGGTTTAATATAAGATTAAAATTTGATGAATAAGGAGGTCTCATAAATAATTTAGTCTTTCTCTCAAGTAGTAAAGGCTAAAGGTACTCACCAAAATCAACCTATTATACAGATAGAGATTTATTCCATAAATCTCCCAAAAACATGCCTTACCAAGAAGACCTATGTGAAGGAACAACTACAAAAGAGACCCAAAATGATCTTACCTAAGGAGGACGTACAAGGCCTATGAAATATAACTAGGTCAATAATCATAAATATTATATTGGTTGAGTAGGATAAGATATTTAGGATGTGAAGGTACTTACGGAGGGATCCCCCCTTGGAATAGCTTCTACTTCTACTTTCTTTTTGTTTTTGTTCTTTGCTTGGATACTTAGTTGCTAGTAGTATTTTTTGGTTTTTGAATCTTAGCCCTTGGGGTTTCTTTCTTTCAATTTAATACACATTTATACTCTAGTTCCTATTAATTGTGAAACCAAACTTTTTAACTTATCAAATAAAAATATAACGTTGGTTTCATTTAGAGTTGCCTAAAAGTTAACATTTTGATTATCCACATCTGTATACACATGTTGTTTGGATTATTATCCAATTTTTAGCTTGGGATAGTCCCTTTGATAGTGGTTATCACCACATTAACAACATTTTATGCTCCTTATAGGTGTAATAGGAAAAAAAATATCCTCTATTAAATATGTTGATTAATTTGGGTTTCATTTCTATTGTTTGGCTTATAATTAGGCAAGTTTTGGGCTTTAAAACTTTTATTTCTCTCTTATAATTAGCCAAAACCACTTATACTCCATTCTTATGTGACTTATTGAAACATTTAACAAGATATATTTATATCCTTATTTTATAGTATATATATTTTTTAAATCTTCACTATTCTTTTGCCTAGATTTGTTCCTCTTTAGCCCTATGGGCATATTCAATGGCAACCAATAATTTTTTTTGGATTTTTCATATTGATATCATAAATAAATACACCTTTTATACCTATTTTTAAATTATTAACATTAGTTTATTAATCATGTAGGTAGTTCACATGATGCAACAAGTTCAAAAATTTATTATCATATTCAGTTACTATCATGTTCTATTTTTTAGTAATTGAAACTTAATGCTATTATGTTCCTTGAAATTTGCACAAAATTAGTATTTATATAACTGAATTTAAAATATATACAAAGATAACATCATAAGATCATTACTTTATAATTAACAAAGATGATTCCACCACAGGGCTCCAATAGCCACCAATTGATAAAATGCAACCTTTCATTTCACATTAGAAATCATATTATGAAGATTAAAATATTTATACAGGTGCACCAACCATGCATAATTTTTTTCACTAGTTTCTTATCCTAAAAATGTTAGTGGAGATATTTTCTTGAGTTCCTTAATAATTGTGTCAACTACTACTAATGGGAGTTCTTAAATTATAGGTTTTTATTGTATACACCCAAATTTAATTGTGTTGAAATACATTATTCCTCTTCCCCAGATTCAAATTCAAACTAATATCATTTCCCTCAAAAAATTATATAATTTAATAATTCCTAATTACTCAATTATCAACACATTTTATCCAAATTTATTTAAAAAATCTCAATTTTTCACCTCACCCAGACATCTTCCACATATATTTCCATCACATGTTGACTCATCCAACCACTTCCTCAATTTCCTCAACCTCCTTATTAGTCACCTTAGAAATTTTCAACCAATGTTACCCTTTATGAATCAATAAACCATATTCCCTTTCCCCTCAACCTATGGAATTGGTCATCATTCTCATCAATGAGGACTAATTCTCTACGATTGATTTATTTAATGAATTATAAATATTCAAATAATCCTACACCATTTAATCAACCTCTAAAAACCCTATAAATAAAAGTGAAATACATCACTTTCAATCATCATTACTTGTTATAATAAAGTTATATAAAAGTTAAGAGTGATTCCCAAGTGAAACAAAGTCATCCAAAGTGAATTTACATACCAAAAGGCTAACCAACATCCATTTCCTTAGATAAGATTTATCAACTATATTTTATAGATCAAATCAATTTATATCACAATGGAGGAAGGTCATTGTGCTCCAAACTTAAAAGTTTGTGTTTTTGTTTCTTTTAATTTGTAGCTATATCTTATATTGATTGAGTTTAGAATAGATTTCACTTTGTAGTTATTTTCATAGATTAGTTTTAATATGAATTCTCTTCACATATTTTAGCATGCTCGATGGGACCAATAATAATAATAATAATAATAATAATAATATGTACATTTAGGAGCTCAATTTAGTTTGTTTTTATTATTTTTTCTTTCACACTTACATTTATGCTTGATCTTGAAAATATATGTTTATAGTTATATGTCTTTTTCTAGTGTTCCCAAGCTCATTTTACTTTCCATCTACGCAGCAATGAATTTTTAGGCTTCAACAGTGAAATTATAAATAAGAATAACAAAATCATTTTCCATATATATTTTATTGTTTTGTATTATTTTTGTCACTTCTGACACACTTTTATCTTTGTTTTGGTCTATTCTATTTTGTCAATTTTCTATTTTTCTTTATTTATTTAAACAATGAATTTGTGAGTTTTTTCAATGAAATTGTTGGTCTGAATGATAACATTAAATAATAAACAGTGAAATTGCTTAACCAAACTTTGAAATTATTTTATTGTTATCTTGTGTGTTCTTTTTACACATTAGTAAAATTATATAAATGGATATGATTTTTTAGCACAATATGGATTTAACTATGCAAATTAAAACCTAAAGATCAAACTATTATTTAAAGTTATATGTCTATTATAATCTTAATGAAATATGTGAATAAAAATTAAAACCATCAATATAAAATACTAAAGATAAATTTTATACACCATGATTAAATGGAATAAAAGATGAAGAGGATTGGTATTACCTTAACTCAAATTTTTTACATGGATGCTTGATTAAGGATGATGGATGTTTTATTATGAACTCCTAAGATTATTGATTAGTTTGACATGGATTTATTATGAAGCTTGAAGATGGCCTTTCATGGAGAAGAGGAGTTTCTTAAATATATTTTGGAGGGATCAATCAATGGTTGAGGTTTAAAATTGGTTGAGGGAGATCAATGGATAGGAATTATCCAAAGAATTTTAAATTTCTTGGAAGCCTCTAGATTTAGAGGCTTCTAAATAGGAGAGATTAGAATATAGAGGATTATAGAATACTCCAATTATATAATCCTTTTAGGTAGTAATTAGGCTTAGGGATGGGTTACATAAGGATTAGGTAAATGTTTAGGGACTAGGGGTGTAGGAGATCCTATGGATAGGCTAGTGTAAGTGGTTAGGTGCACCATTAGAAATTTAAAATTCTTAAATAATAAGTGGGGAGTAGGATGTGATAATGGAGATTTACGATAAATTAATGATGAAGTGGGAATGAATAAGATTAGTATATTAAGAATAATATAAGGAAATATTAGACAAATAGATATAAGGGGTGATAAATTAGTAGGATAAATTAGATTAAAATAGGATGAGAAGAATTAGTTTTGATTAATAGTGTTATTAGTGACAATAATGTAGGCAAGAGAATTTAGGTGCATACATTTTTCCCCTCTTTGAAATGGAAATGTAAGTAGATGAAGTACAAGGAGTAATGGTATTTCAAATAAAAACGATGTCATAGATGAATGTTAGTAGATATGTTGTTAGGGGATATGATGCCCCATTGAGGGGACATGTAGGGAAGAATGAGATAGATGGCCACTTGAAAGAAGAAATTAGGGGTGGGATGCAATGGATAAATGAGGGGATGAGATGAAAATTATGAGATAGATGAATAATATTATTAACCTAATAAATGAGATATAAATTGATGATGACCCTAGGAAAGACACATGTATAAGGAGAGATGACTACACCATGGTTGTCAACACATCCCAAGGGGGAATGAACCATAACATGATGATTATAAGATTAAAAAAGCCACAAGATTTAGACATATCTCAATTAAATATGAATTTAAGGTAGAGATATAGTTGATTTAGACATTTTTATGATTTTTAGGTTTTTTGACATTTTTCCCTTTTTAGGGATTTTTGGGATATGTATGTACACTATAAAAATAGGGTTACTAGCAAAGGGAATACCAAGCCTAGAAACAAAGATGAGGATGGATGGAATGATAGATGAGAGACAATAAGATGAGTATGATGTTGGAAAGGATACAAGGACCAAGGAAGGAATGGACTAGGGGTTGCCAATGACCACATCGTGAAGGAACCAAATGTTTAGTTTCCTAAGTGTCCATTAATGGATATCCCAAGGTAATTCAATAATATTAGACTAGGGGATAATATGGATAAGGATTACATGGATGGGTTATATAGATAAATTTTATTTGGATGACATAAGTATGGATGGATTGAAATATAATATGAAATGGACAGATTTTTCCCCCAAGTGTTGAGGTATAATTGTTGACCAAATTTGACTTTTTAGTCAAATTAGGGAACCTATGGGTAAAAATATGTCTTTATAGGTATATAATGGGAATATTATATTTTAATGAGTTGTTTTATAGGTCATTTTATGTTATTCAATGATATATTAGCCTTGGTCATAAATTTCATTAGCCAACATGCCTTTTAAGTCATTTTAGGGGTCAAAAAGGTGAACTTAATGCTTTGTATAGGTTTATTGCGAAATTTGAAGGTTTAAAAAGATAATTTCATGCCCCATGTGTCCACTTGAGTCTTAATCAATTGACATAACTGAAATATGGTAGGTTATGTAGAAGAAAGGGTAATTTTCTTAAGGAAAAGAGTAGTTTGTCACTTGTACAACCTCCTTAGGAAATGTGTCACATGGAAAATGGTTAGGTATTTCCAATTAATATTCCCCAATATAATTTTTAAAAAAATTATCTTAAAGTTCCATTTATTTCTCAAAACTATTCTACTCCCTTTCCACCCATCTTGGCAAATAAAAGTGACTTATAGGTTTTTGTTTTGTATGGATAGTTCAAGAAGTTTTAGCTCAAATGACATGGGGAAGTTTTAGTACACTAATATACCTTAATTTTTGTATAATTATTTTTAATATTTATGAAATTTACTTTATGAACCATTGCTAACAAGTTGACTATGCAAATTTGCATGTTAATCTATACACCCTATAGGTTTTGCCTTGTTTTAAAGGATTGCATAAAATATAGCTATTGATGTTACTTTCAGATGATGTTGAATTATTCTTCCAATGGTACCCATGTTTGTATTCATGTTATATACTATATTAATGATCAATATAACTCTCTTTAAAGGAGGGTGCTGGCATGAGTAGTTTTAGTCAATTTTCCACTTACAAGAGTTTGAATTTAGGATAAACGCTTTCATGTGAGTATCATATGGTGTATTTCCATGTCTTATTTTCATTTTTAATACCTAATTTCAATTTTTGGCCTCATAATTTCATGTTTGGATCAACCTCTCAGTCCATTGTCATATTTAAAGTTAGCTTTATGCCTGCCACTTAGTTATAGTCATTTTTGAGATTTGATCATGCTTGTAAAGGGGAATTAGAGATTCTAAAAGGTTTTAGTCGTGTTTTATTTTATGAAAAGTTATTTTAGACACCCCAAATATCCAAAAAGGTTTTTGATGATATTCATAAATAATATATACATCCAGAGATCCAAGAATATACCTCTATTTCAGCATTTATTGAAGAGTCCAACATTGAAATGGAGTATGAGAAGATTATTTCAGACTTTTCAACATATTTATGTTTCATTAGAATTGTGAGAGGACCTAAAAATTATTTTTAATCTCATAAAATTATAGGTTCTATAAATATACCAATTCTAACAGTCTATGCATCAAAATAGTCATTTACAAGGCTTAATAGAGATCTAAGGAGTTGTTCTAAAGTATTGAAGCAAATGGTAAAACTCCTTTTAGGATCTTAGTAGATTTGAGAGACCATAAAAAAAATGTATGAAGTTATAATATGTAAAAATAACAATGAGAAAATTTTCCACGGATGGTAACTAAGTTTTGGGATCAAATCCCTAAAGAGTGAAAACACAGTACCTGGGCCTTTTTTCCAAGGTCATATGACAAGGTTACCAAGACTTTTGAGGCATCTAAATAGTTTTTTATTATATCCTTATCATAATACATTAAATACGCAAGGTTTGAGGCCAGGAGAATTAATGAAAGGTAGTTATTAGAAGGTCTAAAAATGACACCTTAACCACTGTCTACAAGTAGTGACTTCTATAGTTATGAGCTATAAGGAACTCATATCCAATGTTACTATGCCAAAACATGCCTCTCTAAGTGAGTAATTTTGGATAGTTAATGAAACAATTCTTGGTTAAAATTTTATGAAATAAAGGTTAAAATTATGTGTTTATTCTCCCATTCACACCTAAAATTGTCTCATCAAGAGCTAATGATAACCTACAGGTTAGGTAAGTAGGAGTAGAGATTAAGAAGGTTAGAATTCTTGAAATAGACCTCATTTCAACCATGAACATATAAATTATAATGAGATTAGTTTAAGTATCATTTATGAGGATTCAATAGGGTTTTACTCATTATTTTCAATAGCTAAACATACATAAGGAAACCTATAGGACCTTAAATACTCCCATATATCCAAATTTTAGTGACTGTAGGTGGAGAGAGGACCGAGGCAAAGTTTGTTGGTGATAGTTAGACTAAACCTAGTGAACTAGAGACTTAAAACAAGGACTATAATTCTAAGTAAGTACTCTAAACATATAAAATAATTCCTAAATGAACTCATGGTAACCTATAGGTCAAAAAGAGATTATAACACAATTAGCCAAAGGTGAATGTATACTGATAGTGATGTAATTGAGGGCTATCCTAAGTCTTTGACATGAAAAGTAGGTAGTATAGGTGAATCAAGGCACCTTTAGATTCCTTTCAAGGATTAAGAGGCATCATATAAATTAAATTATCCCAAGAAGATAAGCACCTATAAGTATACTAGATAAGAAACATGATCAGGGTTTTATACATAGTCTTATTTAGAGGCTATTTTTTTGAAGTTTGAGGTGCTTGAAGATCAATTAAAGGAATAAAATCTTTATTTTCAGAATAGATAACCCTTGGGATAATATAAAACTATATAGGTAGTAATTTATTCCTAAGACAAAGAGAAATACCCCTATGTTCTATCTCAGAGGTAGAGCACTCTTGAGGAGCAACAAACCCATCCAAAGAGGATGAATAAAGAGAAAGTAAGTGTATGAGTTAAGTAATGATAAGATCACTAAGGGAATATTATGATAAATTAATGAGGCCATTTCATTTATATCTCATCATTTATAAATAAATCTAGAAAAGTATTACTTAGTCCAAAATACAAACCCTATAGGTAGTGCTCTTTTTAAAAGTCTCTCATATTTTCATGAATTTGGAGGGTCAAATCAGTAGATAAAGTATTCAAAAATTTTAAAATACATTATTAGTAAATTTTTAATATCTTAAAGTAATAAACATTATCTAAATAAGTAGGTGAGTACCCTTTATTTTATCTTAGACAAATGGTACTCCCCTTATTCATAAAATTGATAGTTTTGGAAAAGATGGGTAAAAATGATCAAGGAGTTGTTTAAACCTCTTAGAGAGATATATAAGTTTTTAAAAGAAAATTAAAATTTGAATAATATCTCATATAGAGAATAAACCAATAGGGAGGCATAAAGCATTAAAGTTGCAGTCAAACCCCATGGTCCCTAATTAGGCCTAATTAGTGAAAAAAGAAGAAGGGATGAGAAGGAGTAATTAAAATGATATAGGGTGAATTATTATATGGAAAAAAAAATATTAAAGCATGAATATCATCCTAAAAATTAGAGAATTTTTTTAGGAAGGTCTATATCCTCAATGGTGTAAACAAGCTTGTTAGGCAAGAGTCAAGCCTAAGGCTAATTTGCGGTCCACCATCACTTCCAGAATTTGGTGAGTTTTATATAAGGTTTGAGTATGTTTATGTGGTGGATATAGAGGGTTTAAGGCATTTTTAGTGCATTATAAACCTTGTAGAAGCCATTTTTTTCTCAAAAACCCATTAAACCTATTGGAATGAAGGAAATAAGCTTGATAGGCTAACTTAGAATACTCATATCTTTCATGAGGAATTACATGGATGAAAAATAAGTTTTGATATTTTAATAGGGTACCTTAAGGCCAAATTTATCAATTTTTTTTGTAACTCCAACTTCAATTTTTTATGAAACAACCTTAACAAGTCAAACTACTTAGAAACCCTCTAAAACCCTTGTAAAGACATGCTTATGAAAATGGAGTTGGAAAGATAATCTGATGGCATAGTTGGATCATGGAACACATTGTACCTTGAAAATGACTCACTCAAGCTCCCTCACATCCCAACTATCTATATAGACCTATATGGACAAGATAGAAACAAGATATTTTTTACCATTTTTTATGTTATTTAGGGTACATGAGAAGTTTGAAGGTGAAACCAAGTTTAGAGGGAAGAATTAGAATTTTTATAAATATTTATGGTAATTTTATTTTAAGTAAAAACTCTTTAAGTTTCCAAACCTGGTGCTTCAACTAAGCTAATTAAAATTGGCCTAATGGACAAGCTAGGGAGAGGTGTGAGAACATCAAGTGAATGGATTTTTAAGGTGTCTTTGGTGCTTATAAGTCCATGGAGGGTATTAAAAGGTTTAATTCACTTATTAACATGGATTTTCATGAGAAAATGAATCCAAATTTGATTACAAGTATGTAGTGTGCATGGAAGAGAAGTTTTCTTTACAATAGATGGTGATTGCTCTTCTCCAAGTCACATCAAATAACCAAGCCTAAAACCAGTGCATAAAAATGCATGTCTGATATCCTTACACTTAAACCCAATCATCATACCTAGTCCTAATTAGTTATAAGGCATTCCAATAGGGCTAATCATGTAGGTAGTTTTTTTGAGCCAAAATTAGGAGTTTCTTCCCACTTTTCATTAATTTTGTGACTTGGATTGACACTTGTATCTCTTCACCCTGTATGGTTCATCCCAAATTCTCTTCTCATGTGAAAGTAACTCCTTAGATCATATATATAAATGTCCTTGTGACACTTGGACTTCTTTCCTCTTCTCTCTCTCTTAAGTTCTATAAGAGCTAGCCATTTTGGCCATTGTAATCTATGCTCCACCTAAGTATGTTGAACCCCTACTCATTTTTATAAATTCTGATTATTAAAAAAACTAGTTATTACCACTTCTATTATTTTTCTTATTTTGTTCATTTAGAATGTCTAATTTTGCATAAGTGAAGACTATGGATTCCTTAGCATGTTTTTTCATTCTATTATCCTATTTATAGTTGGGAAAATTCTTCTTGAAGGGAATGTGAAGTGTTTTAATATATGTCAAGGATTTATTGATTTATAATTTTCATTATTTCCCTCATATTCCTCTTTTCTAGTCCTCTTAACTTTGCACATTCATCCATAACCTTACAATGTATTATTGATGTGAGAAGAGGAAGATTGGATAAGTGTATGTTTAGTTTGTCCTTTAATTTCAAGTGTAACATGCATATGGTTGGATTTAATAATGTTATTTGGTGTATTAATCCCATATATTAGTTTTATTTTGGCTATCCTTCTCCCTTTCCACCCTGCGAAGTTTAGTAGTAGTTGCAATCCAAAGTCATACATTAAGGAGGCTATCCATATCTAAAGATTAACCTCATTCTTTAGGCTACCCATGAGCCTAGATGTGATTCCATTATGACACATGGATGAGAATAGATTTTATATGTCCTCAAAGGGTGAAAATCTAAGTCACAATAGTTTTTGGCACACCCAATAGGACTCTTGGTCCAAGAGGTTAGAAGATTTTTGGTGATATCTTTCAACAATCAACCTTTAGAGGCATCTATTCAAGAATCAATGGTGAATTAAAATATATATCAGTAGGTTAATTAGGCCAAGTTATCCTTTGAATATTTTTAGCAATTTTTTCTTTGTGTTCTTTCTTTCAAATAAATTTCATCGCTAACTTTGGTGTTAGATTTTGTTTTCTACAAGTTGGTGAGCCATTGTAATCTTGTGCCATTCCCTATCAACATGAACAAGTATTTGAAAAATCTTATCATGATCCTTACTAGCCTAATTATGACTTTCATTAGCTTAAATATGATCTTTGCCAGCACATGCATGAAGTATATTAGTCCTATAATCATCCTTCTCCATGTTTTGCTTCTAGTCAACCTAACCCCTCATCAAAGCAACCCATTTCCACCTTCAATAAGGCACTCTTCGAATATGAAAGGTATATGTTGGATTTTGATACTCAAATGGGATGTGGTCTAGATATTCATAGTCGTATTATTCATAGGGTTAGATAATCATTAGATTTTATCAAAAGAGAGTGGGTTCCTAGTGAGAGATCCAATTAGAAAAGGCTCACAAGTGAGATGCTTGATGTGAGTTTTATAGTTTCTTCTTTATAGGATAGGCTAGGAGTTCATGAAAGGAAACCTCACCATACCTATCAACATTCATACCCACTTCCCCAACTTTTTTTTAGTCATATATGGCCCTTATTCATGAGCCAAATCAAAGATATCAAATTCATCCTCTTCCCAATTAGTTAAAGGAGAGAATTGAGAGGAAAAATATTAGGTTTGAAGCTAATATTTATAGGAAAATTGAGTTGGATAATATGCATTTCTAGTAGTGCATGTTAGTATCCAAATAATTGGAGTTAAATCCCTTGTTTCCCTATCATATTCAATCCCCACCACCTCAAAAAGAGAACTCTAATCCTAACATCTTAAGTTGGAATAAGATAGTAGAATCATGGTGAAAGAAAGAGGAGAAATGTCTTGATAAAGAACGTGAAGTTGAAAATACTCTTGATCCTATACAAACTCCTCTTACCATTCCTCAAGAAAAGGATTCTAATTGTAACATCCTAAGTTGGAGTAAGATAGTGGAATCATGGGGAAAGAAAGATGAAGAAGCATTGTTAAGGAGTGTGAAATTGAGAATGGAGTTAATACTTTGCAAGTCCCTCCCACCCTTCCTCATGAATCTTATTGTGTTCCATGTCAAACCTCATGTATTTCTCATACTCATGATGATCCTTATGAGCTTTAAGAAATACTTTTTCAACAAAACCTAGCCAAACAAATTGAGGATTTAGAGTCAAATATGAGGTTGGTAAATCAAGGTTTTATGGAAGGTTTAATTTCAAAAGAAGATCCTATGCCTAAACATACCCCATCCACCCTTATTAAAGAGAGTTAACAAGTTTAATTAGATGTGAATGAACTAAATCTCAAGTGGAAGGAAGAAAATCAAGTTGCTTTCACCCAAGGTCAGCCTCCCCTTCCTCAAGAGCTCCCAAAACAATTACCAACTTTGCATTATCAATCTGATTTTGATCCCTATGTTCCACCTCCACAAAATATTTCCTTTTATCCTCATCCCATCACCCTTTTCCTTAATGGACCTATTGTGTGGGAACCAAAAGAAGAGTAGATGGTGAAGGAAAATTAGAAACTATTGCTTGAAGAAAATACAACTCCTTGGTAGCCTTATTAGGATAAATCACTGGATTTCAAGATTCTTAGTCTTGCCATCACTAAAGAGGAGATGGAAGATATTACAACCATTGAAAAACAATATTATATTATGATAGATAAGGTAAAATTTAAAATCCCTCAAGAGGTCGTATGTGTTAAAGAAGAGGTGAGTTCTTATTTTGAATCTCCTTGTTTGGTTGATAATGAAGAATGTTTTCCTTATGGCAAAGAATAAATCTTAGAAGAAGAGCCTATATTGATAGAATAAAATGAATAAGATCAAGATCAATTCATGTCTGATCATGAGGTTGTGGATGACCATTTCAAGATTGAAGAGGTAATCATCCTAGATGACAAAGAAGACAAGGATGATTGGTAGCTAGAAATGGATTTATCTCAAGAACTTGAAGAGCTTTGCTAAATTGAAGGCCAAGTGTATTCCAAGGTGAAGGAAGAGTATTACATGGATTATAATGACCACAATTGAGAAAAAAATTCAAAGATCCTTGATGAGCTAGAAGAACTTGCAGCTGAGAGGAAGCCCAATCTTGTTGAGAGCACTAAGGAAGTTAAGAAAGTATGCCTTGAATCACCAATTGAAGATGTAATAGAGGATATACATGAAAAATATGAGTCTATTTGTATGAAAGAGGAGATCATTTTCTTGGTCAAATTTTTTATATCTTCTTATTTCTCATTGAACATGATGTTAATGAGGGTGACAAACATTGTGAAAAGTTGTAGGCATTAATGATAAAGGACAAAAGGCTATATGTCTTATTAAATCCTTCATGTCATGAAGCAAGAAGAGTCTTAATATTTATCTCTGATCTAGGAGGGAGGTATGCCTACTTTCAATTTGTACATAGTATTTGTTTTTCATTGCCCCTAAGTTCTTTGAGCACATGTGTGTGTGTGTCTTGTTAGTTTGTTTACTTTATTGTGTGTGTCATTTACTTTATGTGTTTGAGGTAGTTATTAGTTATCATGTTTTGGTCAATGGTCAAAGGTTTCCTTATTTGTTTCAAAATTAAGATGACTCCTAATATAAATGGATTGATAAGGCTACTATTCTAGTTAGTATAGTAGGCATACTACCCCTATGAGTCACCAATTCATTGACAAAATTTGAATTTTTAGTCAAATTAGTGCACCTATAAGAAAAAAATTGTTTTTATAGGTCTATAGGGGGAATATTATCTTGTCATGAGGTGTTTTATAGGTTATTTTATGTTATTCAATGATATATTATCCTTGGTCATAAATTTCATTAGCCAACATGCCTTTTTGAGTCAATTTAGGGGTCAAAAAGGTACATTTAATGATTTGTACAAGTTTCTTGAGAAATGTGAAGATTATTAAATGCCCCATGTGTCCAATTAAGTCTTAATAAACTAAAATATCTGAAATATGGTTTCTTATGTAGAAGAAAGGGTAGTTTTCTTGAGGAAAAGAGGATTTTGGCACTTATACAACATCCTTGGGAAGTGTGCCACATGGAAAATGGTCAATAAGTATCCCTTAAGCTTCCAAAAATTCATTTACATGTTTCGTTTGATCTTAAAGTGACATTTATCACTCAAAACCATATACTCCCATTTCACCCTTCTTGGCAAATAAAAGTGACTTGTAAATTTTTACTTGGTACTAACAACTCAAGAGGTTTTAGCTAAAACACCTTAGGGAAGTTGTAGTGCACTTAGATAAATTAATTTTCATATAAGGATTTAGAAGATAGATTAGTTTTGCTTTATGAACAATTGATAACAAGTTGACTATGTAAATTTTCCTACTAATCTATTAACCCTATAGGTTTTACCTTGTTTTTAAGGATTTCATACAATCTAAATACTTATGTTACTTTAATATGATGTTTAATTCTTCATAAAATGGTCTCCATGCGTGGTGATCTAGAGGTAAATGCAAAAGAGATCTTGAAGTAGATTGAAACCTATACCATTATGTAAATCTTGTTGAAACCTTTACAAGTATGGTGAATGTAGAAAATAGAGCTCATATGCTCCTTGTGTACTTTGTCAAAGTTCCAATCAAACTACTCAAAATAATTCAAAGTTGATCAAACTATAATAATTTACCATTATATCATGATTCAGTAAAAATTCCATGGCATAGAGCATCTCGGGAGCTTTTTGGTGAAAATTCTAGTTCATGAAATAGAGTCTATATGTGAAAGATATGGCCAGTCAAAGTTATGGTCAAACTTGGTCAAGAAGATGATGTGAAAAATATGGAACAGTAAGAACATAACATGTGGTAGTCAGTTTGTACATAAAAATATAGTGGGTTTTTATCTTTTGTCTCTGACAGGTGATATTGAAAAATCAGTAAAATTTTTTGGTGTTTAGAGAGAACATCCAATTGTATGATGACAAGTAGCATGGCGAGATTAGACCATGTGGTGGGTCCTCAATCTAGCACATTGCTTTCCACCATCCAATTTTATTTCCCAAATGTTTCAAATAAACCAAATAAACAATTATTTCCATGTAACCCTATATTCCTACCATGTGACCCCATGTTGTAACCACATTCCACATATAATTTCCACATGCATGCCAAACTCAGCACATAGTTTCCACATTCCCACTTACCACATCCACATTTTCACAAGAATCATGCCATAAACATGGACATACAAAGCAAAATTATGAAGAATGTGGCCTAAGCCATAAAGTCTAAGGAAAATATAAGGCTTAATAAAGCCTTGCTAAGTTTTAAAACCCATGAATGTGGGATATATGCCTTATTGGCATATTAAAAATAGTCTCCAAAGACTATTTCAAATACTTAATAAACTTGAGCTCCACAAGTGTGGGATAAAATGCTTAGCATTAAACCTACACCTATGCCATGGGATTTGAACTGTGATCTCCTTAGATAAAAGGATAAGTCCCAACTAAGTGGGCTACATAATTGAATGGATATATAAATCTGAGAACTCTTATTTGAACAACATTCAAAAGTTAGCAGCCATTATAAAGGCTAAGATCTAGAAAGCTATTTTGAGTTGAAGAAGGAGTTTGAAGTAGAATTTAGAATTTTTTTGAAAAGAAACTAAGGTGATTTTTCCTAAGTAACAACTTTGTAGTTGTTTAATTTTCCATTTGGATATGTTTGTAAGTAATTTCTAAACATTTTTCCTAATATATTTGTCAATATTGGACCTGGAGATGTAGGCCTTCATGCCGAAATCTGTTATCAAATAATTATTGAATGTTGTGAATTTTTTTATTAAAATCATGATTTGTAAGTCAAATTTTAAGTTATTATATAAAGATATTGTAAAAGCAAAATCAAATTACGTTATCATATTTTTGATTAAATTTTACATATTAGTTTGGTATCAGAGCAGTTAGTGTACTAGGCTAACCTCTATGTAAACATTATTCTAAAACATCAAGTTTGATATCAGAACTAAATTAGTAGGTGAATTTATGATTTTTTTATTTTAACCAAAATCAGTTATTATAGAATGATGGATCGAATGCTAGCTTAGATTTAGTTGTTACTGTTATATTACCACTGTGATAATATAATTCCTACAAGCCTAAGAGCAAAGTTGGCAAGTGATAGAGCAATTCCAATAGCAAAAAATTGAAAGGCTTCAATAGATAATTGATGCAATATGAGCAAGAATTAAACAAGAACATTGAGAGAAGAAGAGGATGCATGGATATTTAGAGACTTCTAGACATTGTGCTCATCAAGGTCATACTACTAAGCAATGATAGTTACTACATCCCAGTTATCATCCTTTATGGTTCAAGAAGTATAATGAGTAGAGATAGAAAGAAAAGGGGAAGACACCTATTTAAAAAGATGTAAATCTGAATTCTCCTAAGCATCAAGTATAATATGAAGGAATTATCTAAGAGATGTTGCCAACCTAGACTACAAAGGTACATTCTAGTTATAACATTGATTCTTCTAATTCACATATTGTTACTAGTCCTCTTAATGAGAATGATATTGTAAGTTTAAAATAAAATAATGATCTAATTATTAATAAATCTTATAATGTACATACTTAATATGAAAACAAAGAAATCAACTCTTCTAACTATAATGTTAGGGAAACTAAATGTATTGACTTTATACATTCATCAAGTAATTATGATGATACATTTGAAAAGAACATGAAGGGAATATGTTCTAAGATATTATAAAAAATGGGATTTAAAGGAAAATTCCTTGGCATTAATTTTCAAATAATTGTCCAACCTATCCAAGTGGCAAAGAGACCAATTCATGTAGGATTAGGATATAGAGGTAAAGGACAATCTTCCCAAGAAGCTGATTTGAAAAAATTACTCAAGTAGCATGCTAGAACATCTTGAAGAGGTAGAATAGTGACATTAGACAAATAATATTCAAATTATTCATAAAGTTATACAAAGAAGAAATATTCAAATGTATTTTTTTATTATGCACAAGAGAGTCCTAAAAGGAAGTTTAAGAAAACTGACGAAAAGAAGTTGCCTAAGGAAGAAATGAAGTTAGGATTTTAATTCAATGCTAAGAGGAAAATGTTGAAGGAAGATAAGTATAATCATCCACAACTTCAAGTAAAGTTTTTAACTACATCTTTAGTCAACTAAAATATAGAGCCTCCTTAGATAGAATCCAATCAGTTAGAACTTGAGACAACATCAACAAGGGAGATGGTAGTCGATGAGAAGCTAATAGTTTAGAGTTTGTCACCCTATAAATGTAAGAAACACTTATTTATAATAATAATTTCTAATAACTACAAAATACATGCTATTTTTTATGTAAATAATCAAAAGAATTTTATATTTGAAGATGTTGTAGAATCCCTAGGTTTGAAAACTAGGCCACATTTCAAACCATATTCATTAAATGAGATAAATGAGGGTAATGATGTACATGTAAGAAAAACCTATAAATTAGGGTTTGTGATTACCTCCCACCTTGTAGATGAAGTTGAATTAGATGTTCTTCCACTTTAGTTTAGTGGCATTATTCTGAGTAAACCATACTTGTCTCTAAGAAATGCAACTTTTTCTAAGAAGGAAAAATAGTATAACATTATAAAAGATTGGATATAATATCTCATCAAAGCACATCAGTAGTAAATATTATAGGAAAAATGGTACCTTTAGTGTTATTTAACTCATCTATGTTTTAGATAAGAACACTACAGGGTAATAGAAAGATGTCATCATGAGAAGCATCAGGAAAAACTTCAAAAATAGGTTGTATATTTTAATTTGTATGTTTTAGAGTGTGAAAACATACATACATATTTGCTTTATGTTTGTAGCACCTAAATATAGGTATTGTTTATGAATATATTTTCTTTATATAAAACCCTATGGGAAATGTTTGTAATCATTACACTATTTGTAAAGACCCAAGAAGGGTGACATTTGTAAACTGTGTTACTAGGTAAAAACCCTAAAAGGACAATTGTAAATGGTGATTGTTATAACACTAGATGTCTTGAAATATTTTAATAGTTTTAGATTTAAAGACCCACTATATTATTTATAGAAATGATATATATTCAAGAGATCATCTAAGCTAGAGCTGAGAACTAGAGCCATGAAAAGATCCTCACATGGAGTACCAAGTCTAGTACTAGCTTTTTGAGGATAAAAAGCCTTCTTAGTGGGGATGATTGATCTAGAGGTCAATGTAAGATAGATTATAAATTATATTGAAACTTGAACCATTATGTAGATCCTGCTAAGACCTTTTTAATGGCATGCAAAATGTAGAAAATGACGCTCATATGCTCCTTATGCAGCTAGTCAAATTTCTAGTCAAACTAGTTAAATCAAGTCAAATTTGATCGAACTAAAAAAATTAACCACTATGGAATTATTTAAGAATATTTCCATGGTATAGAGAATTTAGAGATATTTTTGGTACAATTTATTGTTCATGAAATGGAGTCTGTATGTGAAATATATCGCGAGTCAAAGTTATGGTCCTAGTCAACATGATGATGTGGGAAATTTGGAACAGTAAGAACATGACATGTGGTAGTCAATTCATATGAAAAAATAGGGGATTTTTATCTTTTGTCTTTGAAAAGTGATCTCTGACAATCACTAAAAAAATTAGGGTTTTGATGGAACATCCAGTTGGATGATGACAAGTGGCATGGTGATATTGGACCATGTGGTGGGTCCTCAAGCCATGACGTGGCTTACCACCATCCAATTTTATTTCCCACATGTTCCAAACAAACCAAATAAGTAATTATTTTGATGTAACCATATATTTGGCCATGTGAGCCCATGCTCTAACCACATTCGACACATAATTTCCATGTGCATGCCAAACTCACCACATAGTTTCCACATTCCCACTTACGACATCCACATTTCCATGAGAATAATTCCATAACCGTGGACATACAAAGCAAATGGTGGAGAAGGTGGCCTAGGCCATGAAGTCTAAGGAAAATATAAGGCTGAATAGATCCTTGCTAAGTTTTAAAACCCATGAATGTGGAATATATGCCTTATTGACATATTAAAAATAGTCTCCAAAGACTATTTCAAAGACTTAATAAACTTGAACCCCATGAATGTGGGATAAAAATCTTAGAATTAAACCTACACCTATGCCATGGCATTTGAACTGTGATCTCCTTAGATAAAAGGATAAGGCCCAACCGAGTGGGCTACAAATTTGAATGGATATATAAAGTTAAGAAATATTATTTAAACAACATTTGAAATGCAATAATGATTATAAAGGCTAAGATCTAGAAATCTATTTTGATTTTTAGGAGTTTGGAGCAGAATTTGGAAAAACTCCAAAAAGAGACTAAAGTTATTTTTGCCTAAAGAACAACTTTATGGTTGTTAACTTTTCCATTTGAAGAATTTTTTAAGTACTTTTTAAATGTTTTTCCTAATATATTGGTTGATATTATACCTATATATGTATGCCTTCATGCTAAACTCCATTATCAAATTATTGTTGAACATTATGAATTATTTTGTTAAAATCATGATTTGTAAGTCAAAATTTTAAGTTATTCAATAGATTTATTGTAAAATCAAAATCAAATTACATTATAATATTTTTTATTAAAGATTATGGATCACTTGGATTCATATTTTATGGTGTTTGAATCTGAAATATAACTCACTTTGTAGGAGGGTGCCACCATGATTAATTTCAATTAGTTTTCCACTTACAAAAGTTTGAATTCAATATAGAGGGTTTAATGTGAGTAGGTTAGGGTGTCTTTCCATGCATTATTTCCATTTCAACTAAATTTTCTCCATGTTTTGCATCATAATTTGATCTTTAGATCAAAATCTTTGTCCATTACAATACTCATAGTTAGATTTTTGCTTGCCACTCAGTTGAAATCATGTTTTTGAAATCTAATCACACTTGTAAAGGGGAATTAGAGATTCTACAAGATATTATTTTGTATGAAAATTAATTTTAGACACCCCAAATATCCCAAAGGATCTATGATGATAGTTATAAATAATATGTATATCCAGACAACCATGAATATACCTCTATGTCATCATTTATTGAAGATTCCATCATTGAAATGGAGTGTGAGAAGATTGTCTCAGACTTTTCAACATCTTAATGATTCATTAGAACAATGAGAGGAACTCAAAAGTATTTAGAACGTCATAAAAGTATAGTTTCTACCAATCTACTAATTCTGACTGTCTATGCATCAGAATAGTCATTTACAGGGGTTAACATAGAGCTAAGGAGTTCTTCTAAAGTATTGAAGAAAATGGTAAAAATCCTTTTGGGATCCTAATAGATTTAAGTGACCATAAGAAACTTGTATGAGGTGATAAAATGGAAAAAAAACTATGATAAACCTTTCTAAGGATGGTAATTGATTTTTGGGATCAAATCCCTAAAATGTTAAAATAGAGTACTTGGGTCATTTTTCCAAGGTCATATGACAAGGTTTCTAGGAATTTTAAGGCACACAGATATATATATATATATATATATATATATATATATATATATATATATATATATATATATATATATATATATATATATATATATATATATATATATATATATATATATATTTGTATTATAGCCTTATCACAAGAAATTAAATCTACAAGGTTTGAAGTTAGGAGATTTAATTAAAGTCATCTTATAGAAGGTCTAAAAAATTCACCTTAACCACTATTTACAAGTAGTGACATCTACAATTCTAAGCTATAAGAGACTCCCATATCTAATGTTATAATGCTAAAACATGCTACTATAACTAAGTATTTTTATATGGTTATTGAAATCATTATTGGTCAAAAATTTATAAAAAATAAGGTTGAAATTTTGTGTTTATTCTCCCATTCACACCTATAAGCATCTGATCAAGACCTAATGATCACCTATAGGTCAGGTAAGTAAGGGCAAAGAGAAAGAAGGTTGGAGTTCTTCAAATGGACCTCATTTCAACCGTGAACATAAAAATTATAGTGAGGGAATTTTAATTATGGTTTAATAGGTTTCAATATGGTTTTCCTCATTATTTTCAAGACCTAAACAAACATAAGTAAACCTATAGGATGTTAAAGACTCATGTATAACCAACATTGAGTCATTATAGGTGGATAGAGGACTAAGGCAAAGTTTGTAGGTGAAAGTTAGACTAAACCTAGTGAAATAGGTTCTTAAAATAGAGAATATAATTCCAATTAAATCCTATAAACATCTAACACCATTTATAAATTAACTCATCGTAACCTATAATTTAAAAAGAGACTCCAACACAGTCAACCATAGGTGACTGTATACTAACAATGATATAATTGAGGGCTATCCCAAGTCTTTGACATGACAAGTAGGTATTATAGGTGACTAAAGGAGACTTGAGATACATTTTTATGGATTAATAGTAACTCATATAAATTAATGTATTCCAAGAAGATAAGCACTTACAAGTACACTAAATAAGAAACATAGTCATGGTTTTATACACAGTCTTATTTATAGGGTATTTTGAAGAAGTTTGAGGTTCTTAAAGATAAATTATAGGAATAAAATATTAATTTTAAACATAAATAAACCTTGGAATGAGAGGAAAATATAGAGGTAATCATTTATTACTATGAAAGAGTATAATACCCTTCTAGTCTATCTTAGAGATAGAGCACTCTTGAGGACTAACAAGCCCATCCAAAGGGTATGAAGAAGGTAAAAGTAAGTGAATGAGTTAAGGGATGATAAGATAACTGAGGGAATATTTTTTGAAGCTAAATATTCCATATAAATTTTGTTAAATTATCTATAAATGAATCTAAATAAGTATTACTTAGTCTAAAATACAAACCTTGCAAATAGTGCCCTTTCTACAAGTCTGTCTCATACTTTCATGCATTTGGAGGGTCAAATCACTAGATCAAAAGTTAAAATTTTTAAAAATACATTTTTAATACTTTTCTAATATCTTTAAAAAAAATAAAAAATTAAGGAATGTGGGGAGTGCCCTCTATTTTGTCTTAGACATAGGGCACTCGCCTTGTGCATAAAATTTATAGTCTTGGAAAAGATGGGTAAAAAGATGATGGAGTTGTTTAAACCCATTATAGAGATTTATAAGTTAAAAAATAACTATTAAAATTTTAATAAAACCTCATAGAGATATTAAACCAAATAGGAAGGCCTAAAGCATTAAAGTTGCAGTTAAACCCCTAGATCCCTAACTAGACCTAATTGGTGAAAAAGGAAGAAGAGATGAGGAGTACTGAGAAGGATATAGGGTGACTTGGTAGATGTAAAAACATATATTAAAATATGAATAACATCATAAAAATGGGATAAAATTTGTACGAAGATCTATATCTTCAATGTTGTAAATAGGCCTATTAGGTAAGATTCAAGCCTAAGACCAATTTGGGGTCCACCATCACTTTTGTATTTTGGTGAATATGTTTATGGGGTGTATATAGACGTTTTAAGTCCTTTTCATAGTATGAGAAACCTTGGATAATCCTTTTTTGTCTTAAAAACCCATCAAGCCTACTAGAATGAAGGAAACAAGCTCGATAGGCTAACTTAGAATGCTCATATATTTCATGAGGAATTACATGGATGTTAAACATGTTTAGAGATGTTAATAGGATCCCTAAAAGCCACATTTGTGCAATTTTTTTAACTGTAATGTTATGTGTTGATGAAACAACATGAAAAGTCAAACTAATTAGAAACCCTCCAAAACCCTTGTAAACACTAGTTTTTGAAAATGGAGTTGGAAAGCTAATCTGATAGCACATTTGGGTCATTAAAAATATTTGAATTTATATATTACTCACTCATCTCCCTTACATGGAAACTAGTTATATGGACCTATATGAACATGGCAAAAATAGGCTAGTTTTTACCATTTTTTATGTTATGTAGGACAAAAGAAGATCTTGAACATGAAAAAGAGTTTGGATAGAATATTTAGACTTTTTATAACTCCATATTTTAATTTTATTCCAATTAAAAACACCTAAGTGTCCAAATTATGTGCTTCAACTTAGCTAGTCAAAACTACCCTAATGGATAGGCTAGGGAGAAGTGTGAAAGCTTCAAGTGAATGGATTTTTAAGGTGTATTTGGTGATTATAAGGCCATGGAGGGTATTTAAAGGTTTCATCCACTTCTTACCATGTGTTTTCATTAGCAAATTAAGGCAATTTTGATGACAAGTTACAAGGTACATGGTAGAGAAGTTTTCTTGACAGTAGATGTTGATTGCTCTTTTCTAATTGACATCAGATGACCAAGCCTAAAAAAAATGCATGGAAGGGGATGTATTATTACCTTAAACATAAATAAAATCATCATACCTATTCCCAATTATCTATAAGGCATTTAAATAGGGTTCATTAGGCTGGTATTTTTTTGAGCCAAAATGAGGAGTTTCTTACCATTTCTAATGAAGCCTGTGACTTGGATTGACAGTTTTAGCTAATGACCTTGCATGGTTCACCTTAAATCCTCTTATCGTGCCCAATTAATTCCATATATCACATTTAAAAGGATTATTTTTACCCTTGGACTTCTCTATTCGTCTCTCTCTCTCAAGTTGTATAAGAGATAACCATTTTGGCCATTTTAATCTATGTTCCACCTGAGTACGGAAAGTCCCTAATAATTAGTATACATTATAATTAAGAATAAAAATTATTGTTACCTCTTCCATGATTTTTATTTGTGTGTTCATTTTTAATGTTTGATTTTGCATAAGCGAAGACTATGGATTCCTTAGCATGTTTTATCATTCTTTCATCCTATTTACAATTACAAAGCTTCTTCTTGCAGGGCATGTGTAGTGTTTTAGGAGATTTAAATTATTTATTGAGTTATTATTTCCATTATTGAACTCATATTCCTCTTTAATATTTTTCCTAACTTTCCACATTTAACCATAACCTCAAAATGTAACATTGATGTGACAAGATGAAGATTGGAGAAGTGTATGTTTAGTTTGTCCTTTGATTTCATGTGTAACATGCATATGGTTGGATTTCATCATGTTATTTGATGTATCACCTTCATTATATTAGTTTTATTTCATTTATCCTTCTCCCTTTTCAACACCTGAATTTTAGTAGTAGTTACAATCCAAAGTGGTACATCAAAGGAGTTATCCCTATCTAGAGATTCACCTCATTCCTTAGGCTACCCACAAGCCTAGAGGTAATTCCATTATGCCACTTAGATGAAGATATAGTTTACATCTCCTCAAAGGTTTAAAATCTAAGTAAAAATAATAATCTAGAGAATATATTATTTTACCATGACATCAAAAACATGTTTTCACCATGGCACTTGACCAAGGTGCTAGAAGACTAGTATTCACAATTGGATGAATGATTTTTATTTCACATTTTTTTAATTTTTAATTTTTGAAATGAAATAATAATTTATTTAATAATGGATAGATTTAATATGGATTAATTATTTTTATCTTCAAACAAAACTTTTTATGGGAATATATGATGCTCAAATTATGTCTTGGTGGCCTTTATTAACTTTTGACTTACCATTTTTTAGACATTTTGACTAGGTGTCTTTGTAAAACCCTATAAGGGAAAATGTTTCCTAGGTATTTGATGCATGGTTGGGTTAGAGGTATTTCATGAATGTGATGATGGGATATAAGATGGGAAGGAGGGATGTGATCATGAATTATATGATAGGATGGTTCAATAGTTACATAAACTATTGGATATGATGTAGGGGGATTATTTAGATTGGTACCATGAGATTAAGAAATTTAAGACATTTTGACTTGATTGTTCTTTAACCCAAGAATTAAGAGGATGATCAAATCTAAGATTACTATTTTTGACATTATTTTGAATTATTGATTAGATCTGACTTTGCTTGGCCCCTAGTTCCTAATTTTGGGCTCCACCAGAGGAGATTAATTTATGTCTTGATATATGATTATGATTTAGATGGTCCCCTACTACTTGATATTGGTCTTTAATATGGGAATACATTATTTTTGGGTTAATGATTTGATTTTGCTTGATTTTGACTTATATGATCAATGACAATTCGATCAGGACTTATGATTCTTCGATGATGGTCTTGGATCTTTATATTTATGGCACAAGATATGGATTGTAGAGGGTAATATAATGATGCATGTTCCAATTCATTCCCATTATGGAGTGTGATATAGGAATTATAGAGATGAGTTGGATGAGTAATGTTAAGTGATGGATTAATGGGATAATGGGAAACATAGTCCTCATAAAAGTCATTAGGAGCCTTAGCCTGAATGTTGGAGAAAGTGTTTATAATAATTTCCAAAGGATCACTAATACACACATCTCATGTATGACTAGATCCATTTTCACAATATTTGATAGTTAGAGATTGTAAAAACTTAATTATGACTTCATCATCCTAATTAGGATCAAGAGATATGTTTGATGATTGATCATCATCCAAATTGGAGGTATCTTCAAAGGGTATGAATATTAATAGTATACTAAAATATTGATTAAGGATGATATTTTTGAGGAGGAATCTGATTTGGATATTGGTGCAACACATTATCATAATGTAAATGGCTCTGATGTTGAATATGGTATACATGAATTTATTTTACTAGTAGGTTAATGATTTTACATATTTTTCCTCTTAATATGCGGTGTTGGATGTGATAGGTGAGAGGGAGTTTATGGATAAAAAATGGACTATGTAAAGATTTGTACATGAAAAGAATTATGAGATACAAGAGGACTAGGTTGATGGGAAATGGATTTGTGTTTGATGGAAGATTGGTTGATGATGTGGGTATAATGGAATAGGGACATGATGTCTTAACCTTGGCTTTAAAAAGGAAGGGCTTTATCATGATATAGAATGGAATCTTGGCATCCCACTTCTTGTTCACTCAAAAAATTAAATTCATATAATTTATCTTCAATTACTATGTCACCATTATTAATGAAGTCTTGGACATATTCTTATAGAATTTGACATTGTTTAATGTAATTATGCTAAGTTTGATGATATATATAGTATTAGTTTGCTATATACAAAGAGGTCTTAGGCTTAGTGGGATCAAGAGGATGTGGAGATAGATATACCATCATGTTAGTGTTGACTCATCATTTTAAAAGGGATTGCAAGGACATAGGAAGGGGAATATGAAGACCTACTTTAGTTTATGACTTAGGTGTGGAAACATTGGAATTGAGATTAGATGGTTGAATATATGACTGGGTGGATGGACTAGGGGTAGATGAGGTGGCCAAGATTGTATTCCCTTTTCTAGTATTGGAATGGGTAGTTGATGGGTTATGATTAGCATAGGGAGGATTAATATGAGACTCATAGGAAGGGTAGTCGATAAGGGGTGCTATAAGTTGAATGGGATCAAGACCTTTGAGAAGTGGGACACCCATCATAAGGAATTATAACAGGATCTCATACTTGTTAGAAGCTATGTATTGGTTGATGAAAGTGGGGTCTAGCTTCATGGTGGTTGGTGATAAAGTATGAGGGCCTAGGGATGGATTGTGATTAATAGATGGAGGATTTATAT
Organism: Torreya grandis; assembly: GCA_037957365.1. Taxonomy (NCBI): domain Eukaryota; kingdom Viridiplantae; phylum Streptophyta; class Pinopsida; order Cupressales; family Taxaceae; genus Torreya; species Torreya grandis. Next base: position 908,305 of record JARHVA010004113.1, read on the forward strand.
GTGGATAATTATGAATTGGGGTTAACTAATTTTGATAGGTCTAATGTATGGTGGAATGGAATGGAAAAAGTGTTGATGGTGATATTATTTGGGAGGTTATTTGAGGCTTATGGGGTTAAACTTATCAAGAAAGTGAGCACCTATCTTCCATAGTCTTGAGAAGAATTCGTCTTTATTTTTTAAAATGTATTGATTGATATGGGTGACCACATCAAGGAATATTTATACTAATTTTAATGAACTACATGATGGTGATTTAGGGTGAATGGGATGGAGGTCTAAGGGTAGGTGAGAAATTCTTTCTAGTGCCTAAAAAATGACTTAATATTTGTTCTCTAAGATGTATTAGTCTACAAGTACTATGTCTAAATCCATCAGGAAAGATAGATGATGATTTAAAGGTAGACTAAGGATTGTTTGAACAAAGTAAGGCTAAAGGACCAAGATAGTAGGATGGATGATGAGGATGGGATAGTGTTAATGTATTAAAGACTATGATTATATTTCAATCTAATAGTATAATTGGTGGAATAACATAGGGATATAAAATATGGTGGAATAATGAGACAAGATGATAAATGTGGATAATACAAGGTCATGTTTGGAATAAGGGATTAAACAAGTCAATTTGAGGTGTAAATGATTATGGATGAAGTGGACTTAAGATTAGACATGGATGACTAGGTGTGACTAGGATATGTGAGGATGATGAGCGGGATATGATTGGACTGTGATAGGATATGGGATATAACAATGAAAAGGATATACTAAGATAATAGACACAAGTAAATGATGACAAGGATGTATAAGATGATATGATATATGAGATGATGATTAGGCTATGTAAGTGATGGGGTGATGACTAGTCATGGGTGGGTATGGTTAGACTAGGAGGGGATGAGGTGATTATGTGAAGAAAAGTATTTGATGATATGGAATTAGGTAAGGATGTAAGATGTAAATGGGTTATGTAGGTGATAAGGTTATGAATAAGGATGGGTGGATATAACTAGATTAGGATGGGATGAAGTCAAGGTGATAATGGAAGATAGTTTTGAAACAAGGATATACAAGAGATAATATATATATATAAATGGGGATGGTGATAAGGATATAAAATATGATGATTAGGATATGCGAGTGATGGGGTGATGATAGATGATGGGTGGTTATGTTTATATTAGGATGTGTCTAGAATGCTATATAAGGGAAAACAAATTATGTAAAAGACTATGACAAGATAAGTATGCATAATATAAGATGTTGGTGATCGGGTTGTGGAAAATGATGAGATAGGATAATATGGGGATGTCTATATTAGGATGGGATGAAATGAGATAGGGATAAGGAGATAAAATTTAAAATAGGAGGATGAATATGATGTGCAAGGAGATATGATAGGATGAGGATGTACAAGATAATATATATGATGGGCAAGAATATATAATGGGATGATGGGATAATGATGAGGATATGTGAGTGATGGGTTATTAATAATTAAAAGGATGTATAAAAGGATAGCCTATGTAAAAAAGGATGATGCCAAAGATGTATAAAATGATAGTGAGGTAAGATGATATATATAAAAGGATGATGGGATAATGATGTAAAATATGATAGAATGATGAGGCAAGGATATACAATATGGGTTATGTAATGGACCTAGATAGGCATCTATAGGCTTGGGTAAAGGCTAACTCAGTTCATAAACAAAACGAGTTCAACACAACACACAACAAATCAAGAAAGCCATAATCCTACGATTATTAAATTGATGGGTGTGTAACTTGACGCTTGTACCATCAAACAACTTTATAGGTGAGGTTGTAGGCCAATTATCAATTACCAATTACAAAACTAAGCTCTCTCAATCCCATTTCTCATGATGGCTACTTAGGAGTTGATACTAACTCTAATAGCAAGGTGCCTGTTATGGCTAAAGGATCCTATGTTTGGTGTGCATGGGATGTCTAGGTGTATCCCCTATATACACAAGGGTATAGTGGGGCCTAAATATATATAGGATTATATCAATGCACTTTGTATCTTGGAGCTTAAAAATCCCTCACTCTATGGAATCCTTTAGAGGGAATTCTACTTTAGCACCAAATGACATCTCTCCTAAGTTTTAGACTCCACCAAAACATAGAGTTTAGACTAGTGCATGGTGGTGAAATCCATGGTCACTATGACCATAGAAATTAAAAAGGATGGAGGGTTTATAGGTAGTTTTTTCTCCCTAAGAATCACCATAAGGATGAAAGGGGGAGTACATACACCAACCATAGCCCTCAAGATACAAATATGTAGTCAAAATAAATTCATTAACTGATTAGATTAATATGTGTGATATATTTACAAGAAGCAATAATATGTAAGATAAAATGATATATACAAGAGAGATATACATAATAATATGATAGTGATTAAAAAATTATTTCCAAAGTTCTAAATGGAGTCTTTGACTAGTGACCTACAATCACATGGTAAGTAACTTTAATGTGGCACTCAAGAGAAAGATCCTACAACATAAAGATTAGTAATTTGATGATTTACAATCTTGAGGGGAAATATACAAGACAAAATGTTATTAGACTAAAATATGCCCTATAAAATATGATGTCATAAAGACAAAATAATCTCTAGATTTTCACTTGCAAGAGATAATATGTTAGTCTAATATGTCTTAAGAAAAATATCCTTCAAAAATTGTGATTTGGCTCTATAATTTATTTGGGATGAGTGAGACATGACATGGGGGTCTGAGGGTGGTAGCCCCCATTGGGATCAAGGGGCAGTTCCCCTTATGGGATTTAGGGGTAGAGTCCCTTATGGGGTTTGAGGGAGGCACTTGAGGTGCACTCCCTATCATGATATAGGGTGGAGTTGAGGAGTAAAACCCCCACCACCAAAGGAAATTTAGGCCTTGCAAGAGGACTGAAATGACTTAAAATTCACCAAAATGACTTTAGAAAATGAACTCAAAATGATAATTTTGAAGGCCAAAAATGATTATAAAATCATAATTAAAAAATATAAAGTCACAACTAGAAAGCACAAAATTAGAAATACAAAACAAAATCACAAGTCATGAGTTGCGATCTTGTAGAAGTTAACTAACCATGGTGGATAGCCTAAAAAACTATGACAATTAGATAAAGTCATGACTTAAACTGGTAAAATTGCTATCAATGAGAAATCAAGATTAACATTTTTTTATATATTACAAAACCACCAATACAGATTATAATACCACTCCTGACCATAAAATGAGAGTTGTAGTTTTGTGATAAAGTATAAAACCTCAAAATTTTAATATTTGGTCAAAACAAATGATTAAATAAATTCTGATAAGTTGCTAAAAGATTTAGTAATGTTTATTTGATAAATGATGTAAGGAAAATTAAAAATGATTCATGGCATATCAAAACACTTTAAACTCTTATTAGAAAATGAATCAAAATTATGAGCAATAGAAAGTGTATATAAATAGATTTTACCCTAAGCTTGTCATATGGAATTAGTAAACACAATCCACAAATAGAGTTAATTCAAAATGAACAAAATGACAAAATTGTGACTATAGATAGAATACCTCAACTCTGAAGAGCAAGGTTATGATTATGAAAATTTTTAAATCTATGGTTTTGTTAATGATGAAAATGGTTAAGGGTGGTGTTTGGTTTTTATCTTTAGATGTTTTCCTAGCTTTTACCATATCCCACTACACCTGATAATCACATAAACCACATAGACACAAAGCAACTTATTATAATAATATGGTCAGCCAAGAATTCCATAAAATGATGTAAATAACATGCAAAAAATGGGGTTATATGATGCTTGAGATGAAGATTTGTCCTTACAAAGTAGAGAGATTCAGATTAAAACCCTGCAAATTAGAGGATAACTCATGAGGGTTAGTGGTTTTATTAAGAACTACAATATCATGACTTTAATAGACAATATCATGACTAGTAGGAGAATTTCATGATTATCATATTAGTGATATTTTCAAAGGGAAAAACATGTAAAATATACCATTAACAATTTTTAATAAAATCTCTACTTGATTAACAAAATCATAACTATCCCAAAAAAATCAAAAGTTGTGAATCATAGTTTTGTTGAAAGGTCAACAACCTATGTAATTACAGGATATGGCTAGTGGTTAAGCATGTGGTAAGTTAAAAATTGTAACTCACAAGGACAAGATTATGACTACACAACACAAAGTTGTGAATACTAGTGTAAAACCATGACTTGCACTTGTACATGCAAAATTTCAAAAAATCTAAGATTTTTCTACTACTAGTTGATCTTACAAGCTGCCAAAAGGATTTATAAAAAACAAAATAGTTAAATTTGGAGAAAATTTCCACTATGGTTGCAAAAATTTAGCTTATTTTTGAGCTCCATATGGATTTAACAATGTAAATTTAAACACAAAGATCAAACTACTAGGTAAAGTGATAGATCCATTAGAACCTAATGCTAACTAATGAATTAACAATTCAAAATAGCATTATCATTCTAAAGATAAATTCTCTACACCATGATTAAATATAATTAAAAATTAAGATCATGAGATTGATTACCTTAGACTCAAAATTTGGAAATTTTGATGTTTGATCAAGGATGTTGGATGCTTGTGATTAAAGGATTATATTGACATGGATTTATTATGAAGCTTGAAGATGGCCTTCCATGGAGGAGAGGATTTATTTAAATATATATTTTAGGGATGGATCAATGGTTGAGGTTTAAATTTGGTTGAGTGAGATCAATGGATAGGAATTATCCAAGGAATTTAAAATTCCTTAGAAGCCTCTAGATTTAAAGGCTTCTAGAGAGAAGGGGTTAGAATAGAGAGGATTCTAGAATAATACAATTCTAGAATCATCTTGGGGATTAATTAGTCTTAGGTATGGGTTATAAATGGATTAGGTATTTTATTAGGGATAAGGAGAGTAGGAGAGCCTAGGGATATGCTAGTGTAGGTGGTTAGGTGGGCTATTGGGAATTTAAAAATTCTAAATAATAGGTAAGTGGGGATTAGGATGAGATAATGGGGACTTAGGATAAACTAATGTTGAAGTGGAAAGTAATAATTTTACTAAATAAATAATAATATAAGTAGGATGTTATACAAATATATAGAAGGGGTGATAAATTATTAGGGTAAATTAGATTAAAATGGGATGAATTGAATTAGTGTAGATTCAGAATATTATTAACAATGGTAATGTAGGGGAGTGAATCTAGATACATACAATAAAATAGTAATAAGATAATCTAACCTAACTATGAAATCATTAATGAGATTTTTTTTTGAAATTATGTATTTTTCTATTTTCTAGAGTTCTCTATGTCAGTTTCATTTTCAATCTACTCATTATTTTAAGTTTTATAACTCTATTTTTGTTGTTCCTCTCTAATTTTCGTCTTCTACATCATCAATGAAATCAAGAAATTTTTCTAGAAAATCATGAAAATTAATTGTGAAATTCTTTGACCTTATTATGAAATAACTTCTTTATATTTTATATGTGTTTGGCATCAACAAAATTGGTAAAGTTATCAGTGAAATCATTTCTATCTATTTTCATTATTTTTCATCATCAAGGAAATTATGAATAAATGAAATTACAAACTAAATTGGTGAAATTATTTACAAAATCAATGAAATTTTTCAACATAATAGTGAAACCATCAAGAATCTCAGTGAAATCATTCAAAGTAATTGTCAATTTGTTCTATTTTATTTTTTATTTTTCATTTATTTCTCTAGTTTTGGACAATGAATAATTTTTCAATTATTCTCTAATTGTGTATTTGTGAAATTATTCTTGAAACTTGTTTTTGTGGTTTCTCATTATGCTTTTTTAAATTTTTGAATGCTACATTCACATTAAACTGATACCTAAACTTCTAGTAGTTTGTTTGCAGGCCAAAATCAAAGAAAAGTCACCAGAGAGCCAAATAAAACAAATTTATTTCTATTAATTTCTAACACTTTATTTGTCCAAGTTCTTTTCTAATAGTTTACTTTATTTTTTCATTTACTTTAGTAATTAGAACACATTTTGTTTGGAGTTAAATTTATTTTTTTGGCATGTTGTTGTCATTAATGTCAATAAGGTGAATCATGTAAAGACATAATGGTCATTGATGTCAAATATTTATTTGGTCAACTGTTTGAGTATTATAATTTACATGAGTGTGGTCATGCCATGAGAGATAAGAGTGTGTTCATGAGAGTTGTCATAAATGTTGTGAACATGAAAGGTACAGGTTCTAAAAGAGTGTATGAAGACAACTAATGTCTACATAAGAAGCATAGTGTATAAAGAGATTTGTACAAGTCATTGATATCATGACATGAAGAGTTTCAAGGTGAGCCATGTGACAAGAGATAATTTGAAGGTAACTAATGTATTATGGTTCCATGTAAGTCAAAGTTGATTTCAAGGATCATGTTAAATGTGTTTAGGTGTATGGAAGAGATATGTCTAGTCATATGAATCTTGGTCATATGGTTATTGGTATGTATGAGGTTATAGAAGATTGTTGTCATTAGAAAAAGAATGGTGAATTAGTGAGATGAGTAAACATAGGCATGAGTGGTTATATAATTTTATTTGATCATGTGTGTGAGGAATTGAACCACTCATAATAGTATCAAGGGGACTATACAAGGGTATAACTTTAAGTCTAGTTTTGCATCTAGACCTCTCTTACACTCTACCTAGCCTAAAGAGGTACCACGATATATTTTTGAGACATGTGAAGGATGTATAGTAGTGTTCAATCATGATATAGGTTGTATGGAATTATATTTATATGTTCAACATGATAGTGAGGTGTTGAGATCATGGAAAGAGGAATGAACGTCAGTTCAAAACCTAGTAAGGCATAAAGACTATGGTGTAAAGAGAAAGTTTAGCCTAATGAGGTATCAAGATCAGTTTATAAGGAAAGTGTAAGTAGGTGAGAATTTATAAAGGTTTTTCAAATTTTTTATGCATGTTCATGATTTTTTAGGTTTTAGTTTGATGGACAAGGCATGAAATGTTGTTTGTACGTCTCTCAAGTACTTACAATGAAGGGTTCTCAACCCAAAAACGATTTTATTAGGCATATTATCTCATAAAAACTTTACATGGGAACATAATTATTTCATGGTATATTTTAAAATGTTCATATCTCAAAATTATAGGCATTATTTTTTATATTTAGGAGCTATTCTTTATGAATGATGGTTAAGAAAGGAAACAAGTTTAAACCCTCTTAGAACCCTAATAAGGCCCTAACATTGAATATGTTTCTAAAAAATGATTATGATGGGTTAAAATTATTAGGTAATATATTCTATATTGTATTGGAATCTACCATGTACCTCTATATGGTATTGGTTAGAGAGAGGAGAGAAAATGTTTAGTTACAGGCCTATTTCTGAAGAAGTTATTGTAGAATTCAAAATTTGCAATGGACATAGTAATAAAATGGATTTAATAAGAATTTATAGACTCATAATATATTTTAATAAATTTTTATGGATATGTTATATTCCTCAAGTATTCAAAACTAGTCATCCAAGTTAGCTAGTCGCTAATGGGCCTAATGGTTCAAAGAGTGAAAAACCTAGGTAATAATGAAAAGATGAATTGGAATGTGTTTTCATGAATGAATGATGAAAAAAGTGAATGGATACATTGTTTTAGTAATTTTAATATATTTTATTATTTTAATAATATTTTTAGGTCATATGTGTGGTGAAAAAGTTTCTCACAAGTTGACCTATCTAGTTCAGATAAGATAGTGAGATGCAAGGTCAAGAGATTGGTATAAAAGACCAATATTTACCATAAGACCATATTCTATTTATTTTTTATGATGGTATAATTATCTCATAGGATCATATAAATTTATCATAAGTCATTAAAAATTTTGATACTGGTGTTGGAGGTCTAAGTCACCATGATGGTATTTTAAGGTAATGGTAGTTCTGAGTGAATGAGTTGTAGAAGGGTTCTTGAAGCCTTATCTCCTAAGTGAAAGTGTATAATGATTATTTTGATGAAAATAAACTTATGTATACTTATAATATATAATTATTTGATCATATTTTAGTTTCTTGAGTACATTTGAGCTTCATTCTTGTAAGATAGGTTTTTGAGGCACACAGGCCTAATAGGGTAACTTGTACTAAATAAGATTTTAAGGTGTGGATGAAGGATGAAGATATAAAAAATTGAGTAAAATTTTAGAAAATTTCCTTGAATAATTTTTTTATTGGTTTTTACATGTTTTATAAATCCACCTAGGCCTAATAGGATCATGTTTTGGCATTAAGAGATATACCTAATGCAATTAGGTCTCCATGCGACCTAAACAAGACATGAGGCCTAATTAAGTCATATAGAAAAAAGGCAAAAAATATCATTTAATTCATGTACAAAATATGTTCAAATACCTTTTATATGGCCTACCTATGAGTTTAATGTTTTATATCTAAGTTGTATACGAATAAGGAATGGTATATACATAAGGTAGTTTTAGGCCTATTTGAGTAAGCTTAGAGCATGTGAATATAATATAAATTTTTTTAGTATAATTATGTCTTATATAACATTATATGAGAATATATGATCTATAATTAATTTATGATAGTGTGTCTACATATGAATATCAAGGTCATATGACCTATTCAATCTTGAATAGACTTAGTTGAGAGAAGAGGCCTAAAAGGAAGTTTGAGAGGGATAAGAGTGTGAAGAGATAAATAAGTGGTCATAATATATTGGTTTTAAAAATACTTTTCTTAAGGTGATCAAATCAACTAGGTGGTTTATTTGTTTCTAAATCATCAAGGGGGTTGGTTTTTCCTTGTAAATGGGTAATTGCTAAAGCCTAATCAAGTGGGCACTTGGCTAGTTGGGGTTGGTGCTCCATGTGGAGTTGGTGATTTACTAAATTTGGTTTTTGTCTTATATTAATATATTAAATTTTCATAAATCAATAAGTTTTATCCCCCTTGAGGGTTTACCACATATGTGATGTATTTTTATGTTTGATGCTTATGTGGATAGTTACTTATACTTTGCTAGATATATATGTCTATTTGAATGGTTCAAGATTGATTAAATGTAATTGAGGTAAAAATTTTTAATACTGATTCATCCCCTAATCTCAATTATTGTGATTCTAAAAATTGGTATCAAATCCTTGTCCTCTTAAGTAATCTTTTGTAGGTTGAAAGAGATTCTTGAAGCACAAACATGTCTAATTAACAAGCACAAGGAGGTTTATTAACCATTAGTGATTATATCTTAAATAAGACTAAATAAGAATTTTTTAGAATTATAATGAATAAATATCTAATGTCCTTTATTTATGACATATATAAATCTATTTTTGATACTTTCATTCCATCTTATACACCACCAACTGATGCAACAGGCAACAAGGTAAATGAGAACAACTGTAAGGCAATGAATACCATTTTATATGGTATTTCAAAGGCATAATTTATAAATTTCATGGCTTGTGATACATCCAAATGGATTTTGGAAAATTTTAAAACCATTTATGAAGGAGACATCAAAGTGAAGTTAGCAAAGTTACAGACTCACCATAGGTAGTTTGAAAGTCTAAGAGTGAAGGAGGATGAAAACATTGCATCATATCTATTGAGAGTAGATGAAATGGTAAATATAATTAGATGTATAAGAGATAAGTTAGAATAATCAATATCAATACAAAATTGACTAATATCCCTGACTCCTAAGTTTGATTTAGAAGTGTCTGTAGTATAGGAGATCAAAAATATTAAAACACTATAGATGGATGAGCTTCATGGCATCTTGAATACCTATAGAATGAGAATAATTAATGGAACACCTTCCAAGAAGGAAGTCGAATTCAAAGTTGAGAGGAATTCACAAGGTAAGAAAGGCAAGAATGATGACATAGACATTGATGATGACAATATAAAAATCATCTTTATTAGAAAACTATGGAGAGGTTCAAGTAAGTATAAGGGCAAATTACCATTCAAATACTTTAACTATGGTAATATTTGTCACTTTACATCTAAGTGTCTGAATAAAGATAATATTGAGTGGGATGAAGAACATGATTAACATAATGGCAATGATAAGAAATTATATAAGATTGATAAAAACAAGAAAGATTTTAGGAAGTATGAATGCATAGAAAGGTCATTCACGAACAAGAGAAGTTTCTATACCAAATAAAATAATATCTCATCTAATGTAAGTGGCACAAGTACATTTTATAGTGATGATTATAGTAATGAGAATTACAATAATGAAATCTTATTCATGTCTATAGAAAAAAATAATGAGGGTTACTCAAAAGAGAAAGGCCTTATAGATGATGAAGAATAAGATGAAAAATAGGATGAAGTTAACCTTGAGGTATAATTGGTGAGTTCTTTAGAGGATTTAAAATTATAAATAAGGAATAATTAGAGACTAAGATCATTGTTTAAGAGTTATGAGGATCAAATCAATCTTTTTGAAGAGAGACTAAGAATCAACACCAATAAACATGAGGAGATCATCAAATAGATAGAAACTCATATTGAAATTATCACTAAAAATATTAAGACAAAGGATGAATAATGAATCAATTTTTGAATATAAATGGAGTATATGAAGGTAGAACTAGATTAGGCATCATTTAAGTTGAAGACATGTTAGAGATTTGAGAAGATTAGTAAAGATCTTGATTATATTTTGAGTAGTCAAATGTCTCGTACATGACAAAATAGGTATTGGGATCAAAGAAGACCAAAATGAGAAAAAAAAGAGTCATAAATCAAATACATTTGTATAAAATCTCAAATTTGATACTTAAATTGATCATCAAAAATTCAAGAATAACAACATGAAGAGACCAATCAGGCAATCCAATGCAATGAGGTATATTAATTCTTTCAATATTTTTTGTTTTCCTTGTCATAACTTTGATCATAAAGCAAGTGATTATATAATGGTCTCAAGGAATGAGTTATCATGAGGCCATGGGAGAAGGATTGATTAGTCAAGAGGAATTTTGTTTACTATGGTTGTCATAATATGGGACACACTGAAATTTTTTGTCCTAATGGAGTTAGAAATCCCTCAAGACTTAACAAGGTATATCAATCTCCTAGAGTGAATAAGAAGAGTCAAACATTGGTATGGAATCTAATGAGAGTCAATACTAATCATATTTATCCCAATATTAAAGATGGATTATATACTAAGATATATTAGGAATCAAAAGTAAAGGAATGTCAAGAACACTTGTTATATGCATGTATTAAGAAGGTAGTCAAAGAGAAGAAGAAGGATGATAAGATGGTTGATTAAAATGTTTTAGTCAAGCCTAAGTGTATTATAAAGAGGGACTATTAGTATCATGATTTAAAGACAGTTATGGAAATTATTTTGGAGATCTTATAATCCCATGAATTCATGGAGTTTTGAGAGCCCTATGAAAAGGGTGACTCTATTAGGTTTCATGGAGACACTCTTCCATCAGTAAAAGATTGAGTTTGATATCAAAGAAGGACTCATATTGATAGGATTATGGGTTAGCTATGTTTCAAGGTATGAGTTATCTTATTTGTATTTTGTATGTATATAAAAAGGTGAAAAGAGTTTTGGCATTAATTCTGGAGATCAGTTCATAAGGATTCATAGTATGGAATTAAAGTATGAGCACATGTTTGTGTCCAGAGACATATGGAATATGTATTGGTTTGGAAGACCAATATGACCATCTATATATGTTTAATTTTGTTAATAGAGTTATAAATGTGATGAAAACATGTGTATCTAATTGGTATATGAGAGATTCATGAAGGACGTTGAGAATGTTTTATGAGTCCTAATGACTAATATGATGAACACAAGCTATGATAATAAAGGGGGAGATAATTAGATGTTTCATTATATTTAAGAGAAGATAATTAAATTATATATGTCAAATAAGGTATATAAAAAACATGAAGATACGTTAAATAATATGTCCAAGACTGAGAGAATGTTTATTTGATGTTTCATAAATTCTATTATCCAATTACCAAATGGGGAAAAGAGCTCAAAAAGAGAGAAAGTTAGTAATGGGAAAAGTAGCATATTTATAGATGTTTCTAAGAATGGCTTCCATATTTTTACTCGAGAGGAGAGTATGGATCTATGCGGAGATCTGTACCTCTGTGTTGTGAATTGTTAAGATAGCAATAAGAAGCATGGTTTCTTGAGGTGTAATTATGTTGTTCCAAAATTTGTCAAAAACCTCTGGTATGAGCTTAAGGTGAGTTTTTTTATTATTTTTTTGTGTTTTTTATTCACATTTAGGTCTAAGGATCACATGGTTGTGTGTGGAATACCATTTTTGATTAATGTCAAAAGGGGGAGAATGAGAAGATAGGAAAGTACCATTTTGAAGTGAATTCATTTTTTTAGTATGATTTCCATAAATGTATTTGCCATAAATGACAAAGGGGGAGTTTATTGGAATTTTTTTGCATTGATGTCAATAGGGTGCATCATATAAAGACATAATGGTCATTGATGTCAAATGTTTTTTTGGTCAAGTGCTTGAGCATTATAGTTCCTATGAGTGTGGTCATGACATGAGAGATAAGAGTGTGTTCATGAAATTTATCATGATTTTTTTGAGCATGGAGGGTACATGACATGTAAGAGTGTTTAAGACAACTAAAGTTTTCATATTAAGCATATTGTATGAAGATAACTCTACAATTCATTGATTTTATGACATGAAGAGTTTCAAGGTTAGCCATGTGACAAGAGAGAATTTGAAGGAAAGAGAGAATTTAAATGAAACTAATGTATTATTCTTCCATGAAAGTAAAATTTTATTTCAAGTATCATGTAAAAGGTGTTCATATGCATAAAAGAGATATGTCTAGTTAGATAAAGCTTGGTCATGTGGTTTTAGGTTTGTGTGAGGTTATGGAAGATTATTGTCATTAGAAAGAGAATGGTGGCTTAGTGAGATAAGTGCAAATAGAAATGAGTATTTTCATGAGGTTTATTGAGAACATTTTTGAGGTATTATATTACCCATAAGAGCTTAAATATTATCCTATAAGACTAGGACCTTTAGTTTAGGTCTATATTTAGACATCTCTTAGACCCTACCTGGCCCAATGAGGTATCATGATCTATTCTCAAATTATGTTAACTATGTAGCGTAGTGTTTAATAATGAGAGAGGTTTTATGTAATGAGATTGATATTTTGAGGATGATAGTGAGGTGTTGAGAACATGGAAAGAGGAATAAAGGTTAGTTCAAGGCCTAGTAAGGAATCAAGACTATGGTGTAGAGAGAATGTAGCCTAATGGGGTATCAGGATTAAATTCCAAGGAAAGTGTGAGTAGGTGAACATTGAGAAATGTTATTTAGTTTTTTTTAGGCATGTGAATGATGTTTGAGGTACTATTTTGAAGGATAAGGCATGAAAAGTTATTTAGAGGTCTTTTCATTGCTTATAATAAGGGGTTCTCAACCCAAGAAGGATTTTATTATGGTAATTATCTCATAAAACCTTTATATGGGAACCTAATAAGTTCATGGTATATGGTGAAGGGTCTGAGATCAAAATTCTAGGAACTAGTTTTTATATTGAGCAGATATGCTTTATGAACAATCATTAAGAATGAAAATAGGTTTAACCTCTCTTACAACCCTAATAAAGACCCATTGTTGAATATGTTTCTAAAAAGTGCTAAATATTGATTTTATTACTTAGGTAATATATTGGATATTTTATTTTAATATCCTAGGTACCTCCAGATAGTATTGGTTAGAGAGAGGAGAGAAAAAATGTGGAGTTACAATCTTGTTTCTAAAGAAGTTATTGTAGAAGTCAAAAGTTGTAATGAACATAGTAAGAAAATGGATGTATAAATAAGGTAAAGATTCATAATATATGTCCATGTATTAGTATATATACAAGTTTTATTCCTCAAGTGTGCTAAAAATTTCATTGAAGTTAGCTAGTTGCTCATAGGCCTAATGGTGCAAATAGTGAAAAACCCAGGCAGAAGTGAGAAGATGAATTGGAATGTATTTTCAAAATATAATGATGAAATAAAGTGCATGGATATGTTTTTCATTAATTTTAAGGTATGTTAATGATTTTGATAATATTTTTTAAGTCATGAATATGGTGAAAAAGTTGTTCACAAGTTGACCTATCTGTTTTAGATAAGATAGTGAGATATAAAGTCATGAGATTGGTATAAAATACCAATATTTGTGATTAAAATATATGATATTTATATTATAATATTGTTTAATTATATAATAGGATAATATAAATGTATAATAAGTAATTTAAAATTTCTATACAAGTGTTATATGTCTAAGTCACTATGACTATGTTTTGAGGTAATCTGATAGTTCTAAGTGAGTTGTAGAGCAGTTATTAAAACCTTATGTCCTATGTGGAAGTGTATAATGCATTTTTTGATGAAATTTTGGTCATCTATATTTAACATATATACTTATTTTATCATATTTTAGTGTTTTAAGTGTGTTTGAGCTTCATTCTTGTATGCCAATTTTTTGAGGCACATATGCCTAATAGGGAAATTTATCCTAAAGAAGGTTTCATGGTATGAACGAAGGATGTAGATATAAAAAAGAATGGAGGAGGTCAGAAGAGTTCCTTGAATAATTGGATTAATTTTTTAAAGAGTTTTATAACTCCATCTAGGTCGAAGAGAATCAATTTTTGGTGTTAAGAGGTAGACCTAATGCAATTAGGTCTCCATGAAACCTAGAAAAGAAATTAGGCCTACTTAAGTCATGATAGACCGAAAGGGAATTAAATATTATTTTATTCATGTAAATAAGGTGTAATAATACCTATTATATTTCCTAAATAATAGGTTATAGTATTATGTATGATTAATTGATATATGAACAAATAATGGTATATATATATATATATATATATATATATATATATATATATATATATATATATATATATATATATATATATATATATATAAGGTAGTTTTAGGCCTATTTGAGTAAGCTTAGAGCATGTGAATAAAAAAACACATTGTTGAGAATAAGGAGGTATTTTTCACTATCATAAGAGTGTACGTGAACTATAATGAAAATATAATAGTGTATATACACATGAATATCAATGTCATATGACCTAATCAGTCTTAAAGAGACCTAGTTGAGTGAAGATGCCTAGAAAGTAGTTTTAGAGGGATAAGAGAGTGAAGAGATAAATAAGTAGTCATCATTTATTGGTTGATAAAAATAGTATTATGAAGGTGATGAAAGTAATTAGGTGAATAATTATGTGCTGAGTCATATATGGGTTTAGTGACTCCCTGCAAGTGGGTGATTGGCTAGTTAGGGTTGGTGCTCCATGTGGAGTTGGTGATTCACTAAATTAAGTTTTTGTCTTATAGGACTATATTCCATTCGAATAAATTAGTTTTTTTCTCTCCCTTTATTTTCTCCCACATATGTGATGTATTATTTTATTTCATGATTATGTGGATAATTACTTATGCTTTTGAATGGTTTATGATTGCTTAAGTGTAATTAAGGGAAATGTTTTGAAGACTAATTCACCCCTACCTCTTAGTCAGTGTGCTTCCTACATGTTTCCGTTTTTATAAATTGTGTGTATCTTACTCTTATTGTTTATGATCTTCTATTTAAATCACATTATGAAGATAATTTAGATTCCTAAACAACACTTATTATTTGTTTACCCTAGAAAATATTTGAGGGTATTCTCTTTTCTTAGAGTCACATTGGTGGTGATACTTTATAATTAGAAGAAAGTGTTTTTCTTTTTATTTTATTTTCTTGGGGGATCTATCGACCATGGATTTCATAACCATAAGTAGGACAAACACCATTTAATATAAGGATATATAAATTGCATTAGATCTATAACTTTTGGCTAATCCATTGTGTGTTTTAATCATGTATGAACTGAGGTAATTCCATGCTCCAATACATAGGACATAGATAATATAACTTTAAGTATGGTTTTTCTTATGTCAACATACTAAGCCCTTGTGACTATGTTGGGCACATTGGGACTAAACCTAATAGTGTGATTATATTAAATAAAATTCTTAAATTAAATTGAGCCTCATCATAATGAAATTTTTATAGACAATACCTCTAGTTTAACATTTTTATACCTTAAAACTAGGAAAACTATTCCATGCATTTAATTCATAGTGCATAGAATAGTGGTTAGCAATGAGAAGATACTTCCCCCAAAAATTTGAAAATATTATTAGTGGGTCATGTAAATGACATGATCCTCCATGGTTATTTATTTTAAATATTATGTTGAAACTAATTAAACAAATAAGTAAGTGCCACAAGAAGCCTATGGTTTACTCAAGTCCCTATTTCCTAGATTTTCACCTTTTTATTATTGTGTGAATGTTTAGTATAATATATTTTTTTCCCTTGAAATATACAACATTATAAAAATATTTTAGTGAAAATAAAAGTACCTTTTGAATCCTTTATCCACAAAACTTTAAAATGAAACAATTCAAAGTAAAAAATCAAAAGCCTTTAGTTGTGAATCAATGATTTTAGTCACTTTGGTCCTTTTTATTCCTTTGTTAATTTTTATTGAGTCAAGTATTTTTTTCCCTATAAATTTCACTCATAAAAAGGCATATGACTAAGCTTAATAATCTTATGGTAAGGGTGGAATCTTTTGTCAATGATTCTTTGTAATTTGGTAGATAATCCATCAAAATCATCATGTAGAAATACATGAAATCAATGATCATGAGCAATAAAAATGGGGAACATAATGAGATGAGGGTATCCCCATATCCATTTTTTCTCCTTATTCATTCAATAAATACATTATGACCAATAAATATGAAATCTTATTTCAAGCTTTGAGCGTAGAAGCTAATTTTTTAGCTAATTTTGATGTCCAAAACATATAATATTTTTTTCATAAAAAGGAGTCTTTATCACCTATACACAATACATACATATCACAATTATTTTTATATTTTAGTAATTCCATTATAATTTCCTCCAATCCTAATCCCCATGTCTCACAAGACAAAGGGAAAGCCATCCTTCATGAGGAATCCTACTAAATGAGTCATAGTATTTCTATAGAAGCCCATTCTTATCATGTAAACCAAGAGAATTTGAATCTACAACCAAACCAATCAAGTAATATTTTTGTTAATACAAATTCCAACACCCATTCTAATAGTATTTTCAATTTTAATTAACCCTCATTTATCCCTCCAGAATATCCAAACCTAAATGTTAATTAAAGTGTACCAAATATCAATAAAACTAATACAAACTTGAATGTTCATTTAGGTTCATTAACCATCAATTAAACCAATCTAAACATGAATTTTAATTGAAGTTTACCAATCACAAATCCAGTCAATCCAACTTTGAATGTTCATTCAAGTTTACCAATCATAAATCTAACCAATCCAAACATTAATTTTAATACAAGATTTTTAATCAATATTTCAAGATCAAATACTCATTTCATCTCACTAATAAATCCCAATATGATACTACGTGGCTCACCAATGATCCAATAATTATCATATCTAATTTTTGGCATTGATTCAAGAACACCCATCAATCTAAATCTAAAGGTTAGTTTAGGAAATGTGAAAGATTAGTTTTCCAATTCACATTATCATTTAGGTGTTTTTACATCCCATTCAAATAAAGAACAAACCAACACCAATTGATTTAAATTAAAATCATCCAACCCTAAAACCCATTCAAATCTCATGATTGGTTCACATGAAAACCAAAACTTAAACTAAGATAACTCAAAACCACTTTATCAAACCAACCTTAATTTGTTTCACAAATCCATACCTAGTTTTAATGCAACCCCAAACTAGCATAATCTTACTTTTAACACAACACACAACTAACACAACCCTAACCTTAACAATTTCATTAACCTGAACACCAACCAAAACATTAGCAACAAACCAAAGCAAACCAACATAAATCAAACCAACACTAATTGTCACATAGATCCAAACCAATCCATTCCAAATTTAAACTTCAATAATTCCAATCAAAGAAGTTCTAGTGTTAAAACTAACCCATCCTAAAAAAACCTTAAATTTTCAAATAATGAAAAAAACCCATATAATGTTACACATCCACAACATGCTACCTTTTGTAACCCACTTTTTAGACACTTCATTAATAATCCACCCCTTAACCAATTTGAAAAAAACTAACACCAACACAAACCAATTCATGCATCAACCTTATGATTTTTAAACCTCTTCAAGACAAACAAAATAATTTCCACCATACTTTATTAAATAATTTTAAAATATGAAAGTTCAAGAGTTCTAATATGTCACTTTTTCATGACAAAAAATAAATAAATTTGAAGGGTTTTTAATTACTAATATGATTTAATTACAATGGAAACACCTTTCTATAAACATTTTTAACTTCCCAAATTTAACAAATACAAAGTAAAATGTAATACTATGGAGTACCTTAAATACCTGTATCATGCATGTGTGGATGTTTCTCATAATAATGAGTACATGTTGAGACTATTTCCATGAAGTATTAAGGGTCAAACCCTTGAATGGTTTCCATGCCTACCCAAAGGATCAATTTTTAACTTTGAGGACATCTTTGAGAAATTTATTTATCACTTTTCATACAATGTCAATAAGGACTTGACCACACTTGACCTACACAACACTACGAGAGACAATGGTGAAACCTTTGCCTACTTTAAACAAACATGGTAGACAATGGTAATCTATTTTCATGGTCTTTTATTCAAACTAAACTTATTGCAATATTTATGAACAGTCTTAGTTAAAACTTAAGACATCACTTTAAAATACTTTATTCAAGTTCATTTGATTAAATTATTGAAAAGGGGTTCAAATTGAAATAAATTTAATTAATAAAGGTGTGAAAAATATATTTAAAATTGAGATTAGTTCCTTAAAACAAATTGCAAAAGGAAAGTTCTTTGCCAAAAATAAGAATGTTATAGGTGATGATGTGACTGATGTCAAGCAAATCCAGAACCCACCTTGACAACAATATTTTTATACACAATACATTAATAACATTACCATCCTTTATATTAAACCACGATAAGAAAGCCATAAATGTAAGTCCACCCAATTTTGTAAATCTTATGGACAGTTTTCTGAAAGTTGGTCCAAGATAATATCATCATTTGGTCTAACACTAATCCTTTTAAAGATAACATTCCTAAGCCTGATTGGTACAAATAAGATGAATATTGTGAGTACCATATGATAAAGAGACACTCTAAAAATAGGTGTATGTACCTCAATAACTATTTTCAAGATCTTATAGAGCATGGAAAAATAGCCATCAAAAACCAATTGTCCACAACATCTAAAAATAAAAAACTGGGAATATATGAATACCCATTCCCCAAACATGAGAAAGGTAATTGTAAAAAAAACAAAGAGTCCACCTAAGTAAGTAATGTAAACCAAGATAATCATCCTTTTGAATTTATATTCAACTATGTTGATTATAAACATAACCATTACACAATCATTACTTTACATACGCAATATTGCACCATTATCACAATGCATAAAAAGATTGCCATTCCTAGTACATCATCATCTAATGTTAAAAACATTAAAAATATTATAGATCATCTTGATAAGACACCCACCAATTCTTCCATCTTAGAACTTCTCAATACTTCACCTATATATAAGGACATTTTGTATAAAGTCCTCCAAGAATCTAGTGTCCCAAAAGACATCAATATGTCTAGATTTCAAGCATTAGTTATAAATATATCCACTAAAAATAAAGTCACATTCAACCATTCTAATGTCTCCCCTTTGGGAACTATTCCTAATCTCCTATTGTATATATAAGTCATTATCTCAAGACACAAGGTAAATAAGATGTCTATAGACAAATTTTTGACATTAAACTAATGTGCATTGAAGTTAATTAAGAATTTATGATATTCAATAGTAGCATTGGAATCCAACATAATAAAAATATATGAATATGATAAAAATGAGTGAAATTATATGGGTATGATTTATCTTCCCTTGATGATGGGGACAATCACACAAGAAATATTATTCCATATGATTGATCTTTATTTAACCTATAATTTACTCCTTGGATGTCCATGTATACATTCAATAAATGTTTAACCCTCCACTTTAAATAAATGTTTAAAATTATTTAGTTATGGCATGGAAGTATCCATTCTAGGTGATCCTCA
The DNA here is from genome assembly GCA_037957365.1 of Torreya grandis. Classification (NCBI taxonomy): domain Eukaryota; kingdom Viridiplantae; phylum Streptophyta; class Pinopsida; order Cupressales; family Taxaceae; genus Torreya; species Torreya grandis. The sequence continues at coordinate 928,640 of JARHVA010004113.1, forward strand.
ACCCTTTTGATATTTCAAACTACTTGGAATTTGATATTAAAAATCCAACTATATCCCTGCTACTAAAGATAACTTTACTCCCATTGAGGACTAACCTAGGTTTGAAAACTATGTCCATGCTATTATATTATTTCAAAGACCTCCCCATGGTGGCTAGATAAAAATACCAACTCCCTCCACTTTTATAGAAACACCATCTACTAGTAAAGCCTCCAATAAACCATCCAATAATAAATCTACTCCATCTCCTCCATTATAATCTAAAATCATTGATAAATGTATGTGTGAATTCAAGATCCAAGATTCTAATTATACAAGATCAATCTATATGTCTACACATAATCATATTATGCCTCACTATAGAAGGGACATTCAAGTAGTTCACAAATTTTGAAACATAAAATTTATAGAAGGTGGTCTTATTTCTGATGAACACATTGAAGATTTGAATCCTTCGTATATTTACTCTGATGAATTAGATACTTTTTTCAACAATAATAAATACCCCATAGCTAAATACATTATGTGTAAAATAATTAACTATAAAGATAAGGGCCTTGGTCCTCATCAACAAGGATTAAGAGACTCTATCACATTAAAATCTAATGAAGCCTCTCATGGCATATGGTTCAATCTAGTAAATGTAAATACAACACATTTCCAAAGTGACTCTTATAGTGTGTTAGAGGTAGATTCTTTGTAAAATGAAATGGATTCCATTCTTAGTTGCTTTGAATACCTATCTTTAACTAACCTTTTCCATGAAAATGGCATTTTGACACTTGACCTTATGTAGTCATATAAAATGCAAAAATTGATAACTTGAGAATGGTTAATGACACCAAATCCTTAGGTCCTTCTTACTTGCTATCATGACCCTCTTAGGCCTAATTTCATTCATTAATAATCATCCATGTACTTCCAAACTTGATCCCAGCTAAGTTGTGACCCTCTCTTCATGACTAATCCATCCTCCTAGGCCTCGTTAGCTCAAGATAGTAGTATCCAACTTGGACACTAGTATAGGACCCTAAGGTGTCCATATTTAAGCACTATTATCCAAGATCATCTTAGGAACCAATCATCATTTAATTGTGTATCCTTATATTCAATCATGTTGGCCTAACATGAATTCATTTAACCCATGACCAATATATCCATATATAAGCCCATTCAAAGATCATTTAGAAACGGTTGGGAAATATCACTGAATTAAGCAAGAATATAAGCAAGACCACTCAAGAAATCTTCCCTATTCTCTACATACAACCAACCTATAAACATTTAGGGCAGTTGAAGACTTTACAGTAGTCCCTAGTCATCTCAAGTATACTTAGTTTTAACATTTCCTATATTTCATTCATTATTGCACCAAGCATTCTTAAAGGGAGAACTACATATGGCTTGATCCCTCCTCAAAGTATCAGTATGTAGGAAGCATGCCCACACATGGGATGTGAAGCACGTCAAGTGCATCTTACACACACTAACCACTTTTCTATATTTTCCAAAGTTTCATTCAATTTCATATAAGATAAATGTACATAAAGAATCAGAAGCTTTATTGACATCAAGGCTCTAAAATTTGGTACACAGGCTCACACTAAGCAAGCAAACAAAACTCAAAAATCTTAAATCCTCATGCCAATAGTGATAGAGGACTATAGTGCTAGAGCCCAAGGTTTCCAATTCCAACACTCTTGTCTAAACAAGAAATGAAGTTCAAGATTCTATTTGTGATAGTGTCCTAGGCCTACACACAAATTTATAGACCCTATCGTAGTTAGATGAACACAAACTAAGATAAGTTTAATTTTCTCTCTCTCACTATTAATTTTATAAAAGCTCTAATTATAAATAAATTTCATAAATTAGTAGCTATAATTTGGAATATTATTTACTTATTTTCTCCTTAAACCATTTTATTATTTAGGAATTAAACACTAATTTTCCTAAAATTAATAAATCATTTGGTGAACCTCACTTACTTTGAATTGCACATAAAAACCTATAAATCCTATGGTAAAAGTCCTACTAATTTTTCTAATAATATATAAAATTTCATTTGAATATTTAACTCAAAAATTAATTTCAAATTTTAAAATTTAGTAGTAAACTTTAAAATAATATCTTTTTCAAACCCTAGTTGCATCAACTAGGTCCCAATAATTTTCCAGCATTATTCCAATATTTTACTATTTTTTTACTTGCATATATAAATCATAAATATAATTTAAATTTTCAAATTCAATAGTAATTTCAAAAATAATATTATTTCAAACCATAGTTACATCAACTAGCTCCCAATATTTTCCCAGTAATTTTTCAATAATTTTCTAAATTTTTTTTGGTATATTTAAATCAGAAAATCCCTTCAAAATTCAAAAATAATTTTAAAAAATATATATTTTTCTCCAAACCCTAGTTACACATACTAGGTCCTTTTCAATAAATTTTTTTTCACTAGTTTTCTAAGTTTTTAGTTCCATATTAAAATCAAAGTGTCACTTTCAATTTCAAAATCTAATAGTATTTTCTAAATAAACCATCTTTCCAACCCTAGTTGCATACACTAGGTCATATTTCTTTTGAGATATCACCTTACATTGTAAATTCATATTTAAAAAATGGATCTTACTTATTTACAAATTTTTCATACATTTATTGCAAAAAATAAATAGACTGTCATTGGTCCTATCATGTACATGAATTAAAATTATCATATGTTAGTACAAAGATTCATTCTTTGCATTTCATGCTTATGTTTCATTATATGGGATGATATTACAAAATTTATTGCCAAAAATTTGAAAAAATTCAATTTTTTTTAAAATATTCTCTTTTCCTCATACAAAATAATTACTGATTCCATTTCACTAAGCACATTCAAGATGTTATGTTACATGTCAAAATATTATGTCTTTATGAAAAAACTCATGATCTCTACCCTTTACTTTCTATTTCTCATGCAGAATAATTGTAGCCTCTATTTTGCTAAACATGTTAGAAATATTATGTTACAAGTCAAATCTCTTCATGCATTAATGCACAATTCCATGATTTTTACCCTTTGATATCTATCTCTCATATGGAAAAAGTTTCAAGTTTATCTTGTTACACATATTAGACATATCATAGCACATGTAAAATTTCATTACGCATTAATGCATAATTCCATGCTCTATATCCATTTTCTACTATCTCTCTTGTAGAATGTTCTTTATAATAATATTATTATATAAATTACTTGCTTTACATCTCATATACATGGTTTATACCTAGATGTATCTAATTCTTTGACTGCTTTTGAGTATCTTCCTTCTCCTCCTCTCCCCCAAGAGGGTGATAGTTACTCTCCCTCTAACTAGGTCCATGCTATCACCAATCCAAAAGGTGATGTAGCTAATATTATTTTTCTTAATGCATACATTTAGCCTATATCTTCTTCAAATACTCTTCAACATATGCTCTTACATGTTCAATCAGAAGCAACTAGGGTTTACACTTGTAAGACTCTAAGGGATCAAATCACCAATGTGAGTAAGTTAATTTCAAATTTACAAACATAGAATCATTTATTACATGAAAATATCACAACATTGGAAAATTAGATTATAATACAAAGACCTCAAAGGTACCCTAGTGTCAATCATGTATATGCACCTTCACCTAGTCAATTGATTGCATGTAGTGTTACAAATCAAAATAATAAATCACAACAAAATAACTTTATAACTATTGATTAAAAATCCATTCAAATATCAAATATGAGTTCAAGTGAGTTACTAAGGAAAATGATTATATCTAAGTTGATAAAACAACCTCCTTTACATCTAGTAATAAGATCCAAATATTATTGTGCATATCATAAAATGCATGGGAATCACATACATTCATGTTCAGTATTGAACAAACATATAAAATAAATAATTACTAATGAGGACCCTATTAAAGCTAAATTAGTCATTTAATCCATAGTGACATAGGAACACATTCAAAAAGGGTCAAATGTATAATTAGTAGAAAAGTGGTTACAAAAGCATAACTTAGAATAACAAAAGGATCAAAAAGTAAAATCAGAGTAAGAAAAAATACCACAAGAATAGGTAAGGCACCAAAAATGTGCAAATATACCACTCTACAATGAGGCTCAACATTAAAAGTAGTATGGGTTTGGTCAAAAATATCTACAATAGTTTTATTATCAAGGCCAAGGGTTGGGCGAGCAAGCTCAAAGCATCATTACTCCTATTATAGAAATTGATAATGTTTGTCATTAAGGTTTGTGATTTATTGAACATCTTATAACAAATCATTCACAAAAATACTTCATCAATGGAAAAGATTCAGATACAACAAAAGTCAATAACAACATTCCATTGGTACAAAATCAAGATGATAATCATGAGTGAAACAATATATGTTATTATGATTTCCAACATATTGGTAATGAATCTAAATATTTAGAGTCATATTCACAGCCATTACCTCATGATTCAAAATCATGCACGATCACTCTCTTCAATATAGGACACCATGATAAGAAGTCTGATATGAGACTCATTTATTAGTATTATTTCTACTTAGTTACATATACATAGCTCCTTCTCAATTTCTTGTACATAATCTCCTAATCATTTCCTATACATAGTTTCCTTTACTTGATTGTATATAATCTTATTATGATTGATTGTTAAAATCTCAAAAATACAAAGATAATATAAAATATCAAAATCCAAAAAATATTCAAATATGTCAAAAATACAAAAACATCTTGATTATATGAATCCTCCATGTTTTAAAACACTACTACTATATTAGACTTACATTTTTTTTTATGTTATTGTTTATCAATTTATCTACATTACCACGCTTCACTTGATCTTTTTTTAGTGTGTGTAGTGAAATATAGCTACTTGATTTATTCACTCTACCCATTGAGGGGGAATTCCTACTTCTACATTTGATACACAAATTGATATACATACCCACTGCGGGTATCTTCTACATGACTACACCATCCAAGTTATGTCATTCCTACACTCCACACTCTAGGTTACCATGTTGATGTACATTATCTACTAGCTTACATAGATTACTTTATCAACATATCATTTACATCTAACACTAGTGTATTTCTTATCATATACCTAGTCTTATACTAAACATGTCTTGCATACTTTCCCTCTTGCTTTGATTAGTTACATATGATTGTATTTTTCTAGTCTTATATGATTCATATTCTTAATTAGTGTAGTTTGATGTGATTGCATTTCCACTTCTTGATTGTCTCTTGTATGTGACTTAGGACATTTACTAATGTCCTTTGATTGTAATATTTTATGTTTATGTGGCCCTTGTGCCAACTTTGCTTTGTCAACTACTATGTGTATGTGGCATTTAACCATGCATTATATGCTTACTTTCTAGTTTGAGTGATATGTTCCCATGTTACTTATTTTCATGCCCCCTTGGACACCCTTGTATGATTCTTACTTTGTGTGCTTATTGCTTGATTTATTTCAATTATTTGCAATGTAATGATCCAAATCATGCATTATCTTGCTTCTTGGATGCCATGATGGACATCATGTTCCATCCCTCCATAATAACTAACAACCAACAACTAACAAACAAACAACTAAAATTTCAAATTTTAGTTATATTCTAGTATATTACGCATGTTTTTACATTGTTATATCTATTCAGGCATACTACTATTGATTTAACAGTCTCTCAATTCAAACCATACTATATCCTGAGATATCTTATTAATTATCATTACTATATCATGTATATTTTCTATCTTAACACACTTATAAGGATTCTTATTCTAAGGGAATTCATTTTAGGGTACCTATTCCTACCCTCAAAAGAGGAGGAAACAAAAATGGCTTATTTTATAGATATCAAAGCTCCTATCGATAAAAAATATAGTTTTAGAATAACAAAAATAATAACCAATCATGAAACCACTAAGAACAGATAAGGTAGATAGTCAGGATTCTAGAATAGTGATTAGTTTCATCCAAGGACAATAGTGACAAGGCTATACTATAGTGTCTATGGCACTACTATCCATGTATAACATTCATATCCAAATAGTAGAAAAACTAGATTTTTCAAAAATAGATGGAAAGGTAAGATAAATTATAGTTTTGTTAGCTATAGTTCAGACTAGAATTATAGTTCTAGTATAGTTTTACTTAGATAATATAAATATATGGGAATAATGTATGGAATGATGGATATGACTTCCAATTTTGGATATATTAGTTGGTATAACTTCAAAATTAGAATCCATGTTTTAGACACAGTGATTAGGTGCAAATTACACAACATTTTTACTTCTTTTGTTTCCAAGTTTAACATTACCCAAACATAATTAGTAGTTATGTTCCTTATGCCATTTATAGGTGGTTATAATCATTTTGGAGTGGCTTTCATACAATCTTGACCTCCACATTTCTTGAGTTCCCAAGTTCCCTAGTGGCTTCCACATAAGCCAAATTTTATGTTTTGGAGTGGATTTCATACAAGCCTAATCTCCATCTTTTCTAAGTTAGCCAACATTGGCCTAGATTCTAGTACACATTGAACTGTCCATGCCACATTGTCATATTTTTAGAGCATTCATGGGCTTTAGGATCCATCTCATATGACATACTTCATACCAATATCAATTTATATCTTCACTTCATGGGGAAATAATGGAGCCAAAGGGCCAACCTTTCTATTCTTGAGCCACTTATCTAGAGGGATTTAACACATAGTCTAAACACCAATTAACACATGTATGACAATATATCTTCACTTAGTAGGTGATTATGGAGCCAAAGGGCTAGCCTTGGAATTCTTGAGCCACTTTCTAAGGAATTGAGCACTCATCTCTATTCATGATATAAAGTTTGGTATAGCATCATTCAACACATACCCAACACACTCAGCCTTATTCAACATCATAATAGATTATAAATTAATAGTGTTCTCTCTTTATGCACACCCAAAATCACAAAAAATTCATGAGATTCACCCTTATAGGTAAGTTCAGGAATGATTTCTATTTTCTTTTATCCTAGTAAAGAGGGGTGAATCATATAAACTACAAAGATTGGTAACTTGAGCATGGATAATGACACCCAATCCTCATATCCCACTTGACTTATCTCATGACCCTCTTAGGATTAATTTCATTTATTCCTAGTCATATGTGGCCTTCCAAACTTGATCCTAATCGAGCTAGGACCCACTCTTCGTGACTAATTCATTCCCCAAGACCCCATCAGCTCATGACAATAGCAACCAACTTGGACACTAGCATCGAAACCTAGGGTGTCAAGATTTTGATCCTATTGTCTAAGTGGATCTTAGGCCCTACTAATCATTTCCTTCTAGATATTTATCTTAAATCATGTTGGCCTAATGTGATTTCATTTATCCCATGACAAATAGATCCATATATAAGCCCATTTAAAGATCATTCAGAAAGGGTTGGAAAATATCACTCAAGAAAGAAAGAATACAAGTAAGACTAGTCAAGAAATCTTCCATATTCTCTAAATATAGCCAACCTAAACACTTTTAGGCCAATTCAAAACCTTACACCTGTCCCTAGTCATCTCAAGCATACTTGTTTTAACATTTTCTACATTTCATTCACTATTATACCAAGTACTCTTAGAGGGAGAACTATATATGGCTTTTTTCTTCCTTAGAGTATTGGTATGTAGGTAGTTTTCACACATATATGGTGTGAGACACATCCAATGTATATTACACACATTAACCCCTTTCCCCTATTTGTCAAAGTTTCATTCAATTATATAGAAGATACAAGTACATAAAGAATCTACTCTACAAGGAGCTCTGGTGATAATGAAGCTCAAAAATTTGGTACACATGCTTACATTGACCAATAAAATAACTCATATAAAGCTTAAATCCTTAGGATAATATCACTAGAGAATAACTATAGAGCCAGAGCTCAAGGTTCCCAATTTTAGTGCTCCTATCTAATCAAGAAATGAAGTTTAAGATTTTATTTATGATAGTGTCCCAGGCCTACACATAAATTTATAGACCCTAGCTTAGTTAGATTAGAACATAATAAGATAAGTTTAATTTTATCTCTCTCACTACTATTTTTAGAAAATCTGTAAGTACAAATAAATTTCAAAAATCATTAACTTTAATTTGGAATATTATTTACTAATTTTCTCCTACTCAGACCCTTTTATTATTTAGAAATTAAACACTAATTTCCTCAAAAATAATAAATCACCTTAAATATCCATGTTTAATCCAATAGGACCAACATGCAATACCTTCACTTGATCATTATCAAATCGATGAAGAAATTTTGAAAAATTTGGGAACAAGAGAATACTTTCCATCAAGTGACCATAGTAAGGGATTTTCCTTTTAGTTACATAATTTTACATATTTTGGGGAACAATCATCACATAACCAAATGAATTTGGCATCAAAATCACATGAATAGGACCTATAAGAGCATTTCAATTTTCCTCCACCACCACTAAAGTATAAGTAAGAGTTAGCTCTCTTATTTGAGCACATTATTGTTTTCAAAATTAGAACTGAAGAAAATACATGAATAGTTAAGCTTATTTCTTCTTTAACTCAAGAAGAATGATAAATTCTCACTCTTTTTATTAAATAATTATCCAATGTATTTCATGGTCTTATGTAGATATGCTAGGACATGATTTTTTACTAGTCATGCATCACCTTATGGGTCATCTAGATGCAAACCCCATAAAACAAAAAGTTTGAAAAATGCATCCCAAGGTCACATTATTAGGAAAGTAAACATTAAATAAATAATTAGAGGCTAGATTCATTTACCTTATTAACTATTAGTTTAGATATCTAATATTTTACCAATTTCAAAGAAGCCATAAGTCATTAGGGTTTGTACATACTTTCATGATACCAAAAAAATATGTCCCAAAAATTACTTCCCATTGCCAGATATAAATATGATTTAAAACTCTACCATGTGACATGAAATGTTGTCTTTAATGGTTATTTTTTGAGGATATAATCAAATTATAATAGCTCCATAAGAAGAACACAAAATAACATTTAAAACACCTTGGGGTACCTTTCACTATCAAATATTTCCCTTTGGTCTAAAAATAGTTGGATCCACATATGAAATAACAATGACTATCATTTATCATGATATGCTTCATGATATCATAGAGGATTATGTTGATGACATACTTCAAAAATCAAAATATAGAGTAGAGAATAAAAAATTACTTCATCACATCTTTGAAATAATGAGATAATATAAGCTTTACTTGAACCCAAATATGTGTGTTTTTAGGGTGACATCAAGAAAGTTGTTATAGTTCATTATTTCATATCATGGCATACAATTTTATCCTTATATATTATTATATGTCATGAAAATGCCTCAAACGTGAAATTTCAAACAACTTCACAGTATAGAAATAAAAACCCAAACACTCAAATAATTCATTTATCAACTTTTAAACACTTTTCACCCATTCACATTCATGGTTAATAAAGACAACCCTTTCACTTGGAATAAGAATTGTAATATGTAATTTTAAAATCTTAAGTAATATATTTCCAATCTCCCAATTTTAACTCCACCTACTTCTAACAAGTCTTTCATTTTATACATATCAGTTACTCAGTATGCTTTGGGGCATTATTGGCACAATGTGATGATAGTAGTTAGGAGTCAGTAGTGTATTACCTAAGCATAAATTTGGTTTCATATGAACTCAAATTCTCTCCCATGGAAAATTCATGTCTTGTATTTGTTTTTAATTCCCAGAATCTTCACCATTACATGATCAATAATAAAACTAAAATCATTCAAAAAATTGACCCTCTTAAGTATCTCTTATCTAAAATGGCATTAATAGGTAGAATAACTAATTAGGCCATGATTTTTAGTAAGTTTGATCTTGATTATGTCAACCAAAAATAAATTAAGGGACATGTACTAGTAGATGCTCTAGTAGAGGCTCCTCTTAAAGATCATACATCTATTATTATATACTTCCCCTATGAAGAAATAATGCCATTTATGAAACCCTAGTTTGGCATTTGTATTTTAATGTTTATTTCATAAACCATGGTTTAGGGGTAGGTATTATACTAGTCACACTAGATGAGGATTGTATTCTAAAAGCATTTAGTATTAAGTTTCCTTGTACCAAAAACATTCCAAAATATGAAGCCCTGCTAACAAGTCCCAAACTTATTATACAGTGGGGTATCTAACATTTTATGGTCTTTGGTTATTCTAAACTTGTCATAAACCAAGTAATTGATAAATTTCAATCTCATGATGATAAGTTAATCCCATAAAATATGATGGCGGATATTCTTAAGTTGTGTGTTACATTTACAAAATTTGAATATGTTACACTAATTAATATTAGATCAACTAACACCATGGCCACTATTAGTTCATTACTCAATCTTAAACAAAGCACAAAAATTTATTTATAGCATACTTGATGATTATAGCATATGACACTCCATATTTTGAGATGCAATATGATGTGTTTGGTACTACTTCTCCATGGTATATCGATATTTACACATAACCCCATGATAACACTCTTCCATCTAATTTAACACATAATCAACATAAATCATTCATCTAATACACATTTCATTACACACTCCTTGGCCACACCTTATATCAAAGAGGATATCATGGAACACTTTTATGTTTTTTATATTTTAGATAGTCTACCTTGTCTATTAGATAATTTCACGAGGAAATATTTTGTGTGCTCTCTAATAACATAGTCCTTGATAAAAAGCTTTTGTGTGGAGGTTATTATAGGCCTATAATGAAATATGATTCATGAATTTATGTTAACAAATGCATATCTTGTCAAAATATTGATGACCTCATATACAACCCTTCATAAGATTTGAAAATTATTTCCACACCTTGGCCATTATCCACATGGGGGTTAGAAATAATTGGAAAAATAAATCCCAATTAATTTTATGTCCACAAACATATCATTACCACCAATGAATATTTTACCAACTGGGTAGAAGTGATGCCCTTAACATATATCACCAATAAATAGATTTATAATTTTATATTGAACCATATTATTTACCACTTTGGTATCCCATCTATTATCATATCTAATAATGAAAATTAATTCAAAAATAAAGAATCCAAATCCATTTGCATTACCTACCATATCAAACACAAATGGTCCACTTCATATTATTCACATGGAAATGGCCTAGTAAAGGTAATGAATAAAATCATTCTCTAAAACCTTCAATAATTTTTCAATGAATTTAATAATGATCAGTATATGTAACTTTATCCCACCATTTGGGCATAACACATTAGCATATACACACCAATTAGGGCAACCCCATTTTCACTTGTCCAAAATAACAAGTCTATATTAACTACAAAAGTTGAGATTCTATATTTGTGCATATCCATACAAAACATTATTGTTGATGAATCCTACCACATGCAACACCTCAATGAACTTGATCTTATAGATTAAAAATGCCTCAATGCATTAAACTATTTACAAGTCTATAAAAATTACATTCATTGTATCTATAATAAAAAGATAAAATCTATGAAGTTAAAATTATTATAAAGAAAAAAAAACCTAATACTAATGTTGATAGGGATAAGAAAAGAAAATTTGAGCCAAATTCATTGGGACCATATGTCATTGTTACCGAATATGGATCAAGATCTTACCGATTGTCCGTAGAAGATGAAGAGGATCTTGATGTACTTATGAACAACTTTCACCTTAAGATATTTTAGGACTAACTTATTATAATGGTGTTTTTTATATATTAGATTTAAAAAAATAGTAAAAAACCAAAAAATAAAAAATACAAAAATGAGAAAAAGAAAAAATTAGTAGGTCGACAAGTAAAAACTAGTTTATTATAACTTTGGCTAAGTACCATAGTAAAAACTAGGTTTTTGGCACCATGCACAATATATTATCTATATTCACCCTAGTTATTTGGGGGAATCCCATTGTACTTATCACTTTTATAATCCCACCTTGTCACTTTTCTATGTATAAACAAAATATTTGTAAACTTTATCAATTACTATTTCTCTCTCTCTTGTAGTAGCCCACCATGACTCAATCTCTCTAAGTGCATGCCTTAAAAGGTGGACTACTAAAGAAGTGGGTAGAAAAAAATTTCTTTGCAAGATATTTTTTCCCTATAAGACCACTTAAAACCAACATAAACATCCCCTATATGTTTCCATAATCATTGACACCTCCCTTATGCACTCCTCTAAACAATTCACCACCCCAAATATCCCCTAACTAAGCTAAAATATCTTTTTGTTGATTACCAAACATAGTCACATGAATTGACCCTATTTTTAGCAATAAAGACATTATAGGACTAAGGTATACTAGTTGACTTAGTTTGGGACCTAAATTCTTTATTTATTAAATAATTTGGTTGATTAGGCTAACTATGTCAATTAAAACTTTAGAAGGGCTTAGGATTAGATATGGATATATAAACAAAATATTTTCACCATTTTAATTAGAGAGATAGATATAATCATTTATCTAAACATCTGCTTATACACCATTCTACTTGAGGAGTCATTGCATAGGGTTTCATACATCTTTTGGATAGAATAATCTTATCTTGTGGGGAATTTTTTTTGGATGCATAATAAAAATCATGTAGCCTAGAGCTGACCTATCTTTGTGATCCTTACAAACCACAACAACCTCTTAAAAATTACCATTGGAAAAGGGAGAGATTGAGTCTAGACAATTTCATCTTCAAGGTAAGGATTCCTAACACTTTAATCTTTTAGTAGATAGATTCACATGTGTTAACTTATGAAAATATTTATCTCTTAATCCATTACGATTACCTATACATTAACTAAATTAGAGTTCTTATTTACATGTTTAATTTCATGTTTATTTTCCTCATTTGTACCATATGATTTGGTGAGCATTAGACTAGTTTTACTTAATTTATGATTTACATTATTATAAACCATAGGACCTAACTAAGGTTAATTTGTCTTATTATATAATAAGAGGATTTGGAAACCTATTTAGTGATATTATGTGGTAAGATACCCCTTAGTTAGGTCTAATAAATCCATATTTGAAATCACCTGGATTATCTATATGTACCAAAAAGTGGAAGGGCTAGTGTGATTTATCTTCTCTAACCTAGTATTGATTTGTAGATCAAATTCAATTTCCCTTGTCATGCATTCTGATGAAACTAACATGAACTAAACTTTTCAAGTTTTTTTCACACCTTTGATTATCATTTATCATTTATTTAATTTTTACAATATTGGATTGAATCTATTGACTCATTCAAACTTTATATATGCAAGTTTAACACATATTAGACATGATCAACTCTATTTTAATTTTTGTATTTCATATTTAAACATAGGTAACTAAATTTATATGCTCAACTTAGTTAGCTTCTTCACATACTAGTTTTTTGACTTAATCAACCTAGTTGATTCTATTAGCAAGTAAAAAAAATCCATCTAGATGATACAGTATAAAATATAAAATTTAATATATTTAAAATCATAAAGATCCTTATGACCATCTTAATAATTTATTTTACTTCATTCTAGTATTATTTTTCATAGTTTTTAGTATATAAAAATGTAACTCTATAATGAACTAAGTCAACTGGATTGACCTAATTCTATAGCTTGATTTATCACCCATTAGACTCATTAAATTCAATCAAGTGTAGTTATTTATCCCTTTCTTAAATAGACATAATCAACCCAACTGATTATTTTCTATATTATTTGCATACT
>JARHVA010004113.1:947500-1017500 GCA_037957365.1 Torreya grandis
TCTCTCTATTTACTCTCTATACCTTGACCTACAAACCACATTAGTCGTTGAATTGAACTTCTCATCACTACCCAAGTTATCAACACCTCATATACATGCCATATAACCTATTACCATGATCAAAAATAACATAAATATTTTCACATTCTTGAGACCACTCATCTCACCAAGAAACCAAGCCCATACTTTCACATAAGGTATCTTCATGTCATGACTAGGTCATGACAACACTCCATAAGATTTTGATACTTGAACCAAGGATGTGGATCTTAATAACTTATGTAATCAAAACAACAATAAACTATCAAATTCAATACTCTCCTTAATGAAATCATACAAACCTCATCATAACACTCTTCTTATCTAAGAACTTGACAACTGACATTGATTATTCTTCACTAGAGCGACATCAACCTTGATCATCTTCACTAGAGTATCATAAAACATGACATAAGACTTATAACAATGAAAACAACACTAAGTAATAACCTTTACCATTTAAAAGATAATACTGGGCAACAACCTTGATCATTGATCACCTTTGACAACTTGATGTTGATACCTGAACTATCCTTTCTTATTTGGATATCAACCTTCACTTATGTATACCTTAAAGACCACTCACCATACATATTCACTAGATGCATATATACATAAATTAAAACACACTTTGACATTAATTACATCATATTGGTATTAATGAGAACACTATGCCAACACACTCCCCCTTTATCATTGATGGTAAAACATACTACAGTCTAATCAATCTTTTCTCCCCCAAACTGGTCTTTATCCCCCTTTGGCATTAATGAAAAAGTCTTTAAAAAATAACTATATGATCGTTGCATATTAAATTCAATAAAACACATGATGAAATTTTGACCAAATACTCACCTTAGGATGGAATTCTTGAGTTGTTCCTCAAGAAACCATGCCTCTTATGTCACCTACATCTTAACTAAACTACATAAAGAGATCCATCTAAAATATTAATTATTATTAATATCCTTAGATATCCTTCATACTAACTTGAACTTTCATATATCAATCTTTATCCTTTGAATCAAAGAGCTAACAAGCTCCCCCTATGTCCATGCTTTCCTTTTGAGTCACACAATGAATAAGAATATGTTATGACCTTCTTCATTCTTTATTGGGCCTAAAACATTTAATCACACCATAAATAATACTTATATCATACTCTTATCTCCATAATCCATATCTTATCAATCCACAACATGGCAACCCTTCTTGTATTAGTTTACTACTCATTAGGTCTATAAAACTCCTAGTTTACTATCTTCAAGACTTATATCTTGCTTTATCACCTTCACCTCACAAAACCAAGTCCTACCAATCATATATAACTATGATAAATGACCCAAAGGTCATATTTAAATGACTATATAAATCACTCTCAATTATTATGATCATAAAACATCTCTATAATTAATGTTTGTCCACCATGTCTATTAGGTATGTCTATAATCAAAGATATTATTTAGGGAATAATCTAGTCCTCCATGTTGGAGAAAAGATCAATCATGTCATATCTATATGGTATCACAATTGGTCTTCTTTCATCAATATATCTCTTTCATTTTTCTTAATCCACCATGGCCCAAACCTCATCATGACATCTTGCTTACATCATTCTATCAACTAGGTATGTGCTTACATGCTTCATTATGACATACCTCTATCATTACTTATCATCTTAATGATATTCAAAATAAGACTATATAACATGAAATTTTGTCCTGTATTAACTTAAGTTCATCTTGATGCACATAAAAAAATCAAATATTTATGGTAATACCCCATTGAACAACTTTACAATCTTATTTTATTCTTACTAGTTTTTCATGATTTCAATATGTTCTATAGATTTAGAACTTTTTTTATGATTATGTGACCTCTAATATCTCTCCATGTATTCTAAACCATAGTATTATTACACTTAAACATTATTTATATGTCAATACATATTTATAAAGATACTTTCATTATCATATTGGTTTTGTAGACCAATCCATATTTTACTTTGACAATCAATAGACACTAAGAATAGTGATTAAATAAATCCATACCTTTTAATCATGATATTCACTATATAAAACTATGAAAATTAATCACATAATGTTCACAAATCTTTGGAATCCATATAACATTCTTTTAATTCATGAAGGAATCTCCTAGGGTTTACTAGTGTATAGAGACAAGAAACCCTCATAGATTTATCTTACCTATGTATTGCATGTTCTTATTCATAACCCATATACTAACCATGTATTTTACATAGTCATGCATTTCATGACATTAGGAACACCTTTAAAATTTTGGATCAATTTACCTTCAAGTCAAGAGTCATTCAAAAAACTCTACAAGTAACCTTGTTAGCCAATGTCAATGAACTTCATGATGTAGTCAACTTTCATGATGTTTTTATTTCACAAAATACACTCCCAATTCTATCTCAATGCATGGAAAAGATATAAAATGAACCAAAAACATCATGCAACTTTAAAAATTATTTATTAGGATTTAAACTAGTTCTAATCACATTTCTCTCTACTTGGTCCTCTACAACTTTTCATAGTTTACAACTTTTGATTTTGACATATATTTATTGTAATTTTATGGATAGTTAAGATATATTTCCACTTAGATGATTTTATTTATGTTTTATAGTTTATATTTTATTTTTACCCCAACCTATTTTGATTAATATCATGGCTTCTATTCAAATTATTATGCTCTCGGGTTCCTTATAAGACTATTTCAAATTCAAGTTTAATGGTCATATTTTTGAATTACAATGACTATTTCCCAAGGGTTAAACCTGATGATATTTTACTTGTCTCTTGTCTATAGACTAAATTTTATGGTATATAGCTTGAGTTAGAAGATTCTTTGTGACATTAAATTTTTAGGACAACTTTTTAGGATATCTAACATCATTCTCCATGTAACCCTTTGAGCAACTTTGACATTTTAGGTGCATTTAATAAAATCACAAACTTACTATTTTGGGAGGATTTGCATCATTTTCAATGATGGTGTGTCTTCTCTAAGATTGTGATATGCATTTCTATTTTTCCAAATGGAAATTGAGATCTACAAAACCTCACCAAAGCATCTATGGGACCCTTAAAACATCCTCTTGGATATGAATGACCTACACAAATGATATATTCCTCCAAACAATCATGTGCCTTTAATATTATGATGTTTATAATTTTTATTCCTCTAGATTACTAATCAATACATCTATTCAATCATCTCACTATCCTTATCATATCCACCTCGGGACTTTATACCATATAGTAATATGATATTATTTTAATGTTCCAAATCAAGCCTCTCCATCTTTATATATCATGATATATGACTATTTTACATAAAAACCCTACAACACACCTCCATGATGCTTCTATTGAGTGAAAAATGCCTTTATAAAGTCTAATAGAGACAAATCACTTCAAAAATATATAAAACAATTTGAAATAATGAGATTCATATATCTCTAATATTTTCTCAACCAACTTGAAATAATGAGGATAATAGTCTTTCTTTAGGATACCCTTGGTCATGATTGACACTTTTGGTTTGATGTCTACATCATCCTTCTTCTCTATTTGAGATGATACCAAACACTCTTGGCATTCTACCCTGGAAATTATTTCACCTTAATCCATAGGTTGATCATGATAATTTATCACATTCATTCATCCCCATACCATGATTTCTCTCTTAGGAGCTTCCAACATCTTGTTATGACTTGAGGACTTATTCAATTTGATCTTAAAAAATATTAAAATATGACAAACACATTGATACTCATAGAAAATAACCTTACTATTGTCAGACATACCACCTAATTAATGTGATATGTGATCTCTTCTTTGTTAATTATATCCTCTGCCATAGTCCCATGAATACTCATTCTTAAGTGGCATCCTTATAGAGTAATTTGCTTTATGTATAAATTTATAATAATCAAAATAATGACCATGGGATAAATTGGAATACCTTATGAGATTAAGCCATTTGATTGGTCTTCTCATATTTCTCTTTATGTTGGAATTCTTCTTGACTTGATCTATCTTCTCTTGGACTTTATCAATCTTGCTCATCTTGTCTATGAGATGCTCATGCTCAACCTTCAAGGAACCTAACTCAGACTTCAATTGATCACACTCAATTTCCCTTGATATAAAACTTGTATTTGAAACCTCTAATTGATTATTGATATCCTTGATGGTCTTTTCATCCCTTTTGGCTTCTTTGGCCATGTCACTATTCAAGATACATATCTACTCTTCAATATACTTGACCACAAATCTCATCTCTTAACGCTCTTTCCTTAACTGTATATCCATATTGTGCTTTTAGGATCACCTTTCAGCTATTAGGCTTATTCCAAAGGACCTTACTCTGATACCAATTATTAGAGATACAATCACTGAGAGGGGTGGGGTGAATCATTGTCCTTATAAAAATTTACTTTGACTCTAATAGATCTTCTAATCATTCATAAAGCAACATCATCATATGAGAAATATAAATTAGTATAATAGCATAGTAATTAAAATATACACATAAAAACTATGAAAACATCATAAATGTGGGAAACCCTCATGGGGAATAAAACCCACTAACCATAGCTTGGACAATCAGTCCTATAAAGCAATAAATCAAATTCAATTGATCACGCACTCAACATGGAACAAAAAACCCTAGTCTATAAAGAACTAACTTAATATAATCTTGAGCAAGAACCCAAGTATAATGAATCACCAAATCCCTTAGTTACTTAGCACCAACTCAGTCACCTCTTCACTAGGCACCTACTCAACCAAGTAGACTTTTCCCTTCCATCTTTGTCCTTGTTGCAATCTTCAACTAATGATGGTCCCCTTTATGATCTCTTCTTATCTTCTAATACTCATACATATCTCTATATTTAATATTTGTATAGTAATCACCTCCTATTATGATCATAAGTATCATCAATATACTCACATTTATAACACATTTATGCTCTTCTATGATAGCCTCATAGATTTTTTCTTGTTTCACTTCGTATTATCTTTCATTTGGAGACCTCTATCCTTATTTTGATGTTCGTATCATAGGAATCAATCACATGATTCCATGTTATGGATTTATATCCATCATAGCAGCCTATGCTTTTCTCTTCTAGATTTATATTAAAATTCAATTTGTACTTCATTCACTCATTCACCTAATTGTCTAACTCACTCAATTAGGCCAATTTGGTCTTACTCTTATACAAGCCACTTTATATCTATCACCTTGGTTGACCATACACACTTAAAAATTATATTATAATTATAATAGGTCTTATATAATATTTTAAGTGTGAATAAAATAATAAATTAGGTTGGTCACAACTTAATAGACCAAACCCTTTTTTAGGCCTACTTTGGAAATACATTACCTCATGACACCTTGAAACAAAATACACTCCATTTATGAATAATATACTTCCATAAATCAATAAATTAGACATTATACAACTTCACTTTAAGTCCAAAACACCCTTTTCATCTAACCACCACTTAAATCCCTTTTCAAAACACTATCCATAGTAGGCCTTCATACACAAAAAAAGCATGTCTTAAACAACTGAAGCATAAACATAATTTTTCCAAATAAACATAAAAAAAAATAACATAATAAAAAACATAATTACCTTAGTGTCATAAAAAAATTCATTATATACTTCACCTTAGGGTATATAATCTCAAACTCTTCTTTAAAAATGCTCACACTAAACTGCCAACTAGCCTCGAAACACAGTCAAGGAAACTTAAACTTATGAAACCTTGAGATAAAAAAATGAAGGAATTCCAATGAATTAAAATTATACTTAAACATACTAAAAAAACCCTGAATATAAATGTCATAAGATATAATGGCAAAAATTGGTCTTGTAGACTAATTTGTTGACGTTCTCTCTTACAGACCTCACTTAGGCAAACAATTCATTTTGTCTTCAACATTCTCACTAATTTTAATGACTAAAAAACCTTATAAAAAGAATTAATAAGATATAAAAGTCAAAAAAAAATCCATACACTTATATCCATCACTCTCCTGAAATCACACAAAATGACACCTTTTCATATTACCTAGGTTTTGTACTATTTTTATTCATTGGGCTTGATAGCGACTAGACAACTTGTATCACCAAATTTGAAAACCTAAGGGATATAAATTTAATTAAAATATTCATGGAAATAAAATACAATTATCAACCTTTGTCTTCCATCCATTTATCAACTTTGACATTGTCAACTTTGACTGCTATAACAAATCTTTAAGGAATAATGCCTTTTTTATAGGGTTCACTCACTCACCTAAAGACTCAATCACACCTGGGAGATGCATGGGAGAGTTTAATACAACCTAAAATCACTAAAATATCCATATCAATCCATTTTTATCACTTTATAACATATTATTTCATATTGGGTTACTATTAGGGTTCTTTGAGGGTTTAAACCATCTTCCACTATTAGCAATTATTAATAAATCTTATTCCCTCATTCAAAAAACTAATTCTTGGAACTCTAAACTAGGACCCTTCCCCATATACCTCAAATATCTTAGGTCCTCATACAAATTTTTCACATGCCAAGAAAAACTTTAAAAACCTTGTTAAGTAGATAACTCTTCATCATGTGCACTTGAGAGACCTTAAAACATGTTTTTCAATCCTAAACCTTCAAAATCAGACCATAGATTTGGTCATCAAACCTAATAAAGTATATCACACCACTAAAAATGCTCACATGATCATTCTTATCTTCAAATCTGAATCTCATACCTCATTTGGCCACCATCTATCTTTTTTCTCTCTAAACCTTGACTTGTAAACCACATTAGTCCTTGAAATTGACCTTATAACCACTTTCCAATCTCTAAAAACTTCATATACATTCCATACAACCTATTAAAATGTTAAACCACTTCCATACATCTGCTTACATGCCTGAGACCACTCATCTAACCAAATAACCAAACCCATGCCTTCAAATAAGGTCTCCTCATGCCATGACTAGGCCATGATAAGACTCCATAATATGTTGATACTTAATAGAATGATCTTCTTAAGCACTTATATCATCATAATAACTCTCAATTATCGATTATAATACTCTGTTTAATGAACTCATACAAACCTCATCACAACACACTTATTTTATAAGAGATTAACAACTAACCTTGATATTTATTCACTATGACAACATCAACCTTGACCATATTTTACTTTATTAACATCAAACTATACATAGGTCTTCCAAAAATAGAGACAAAATTGAACAATAAACTTGACACGATCCTTGCTTACCTAGACATTAGCCTTCATTTATGTGTACCTGAAAGTCCACTCACCTTGCATATTATCTATATGACAACACACTTTGACATTAATGACATCATACTAAGATAAATGATAACATTATGCCAACATCTTACATTTATGATTTTCCCATATAACTTAGTCATTCTATTCAACCCAGTCTCTTACAGAATTCTTGTTATGTTTACCTTTAACACATAGTTAGCCTATTTGATTATATGTATTTTATAATATGTAAATTTCACCATCTATATAACACATTTTATTAAATCAATTGTCTCTTACATCCTATCCTACCTATCATATTACAAGACAATGTTGACTAATTTGACCTAGTATCCTACCAATTGGTCCTTCTAAAAAATATTTTAGATTCCCTCATTCATTACAAATTTATTGTTTGATGATAATATATAATTGAATTAAATAATAATTATGAGTTCCACAAATCCCAATATGGTCCCTAAGGCACATCTTATGTCACCTACCATTGAATGAAATCAATGTCCATGTTTTCACCCACACTACCAGTTATGGAACTCTTCCCCATTCTTCCTTGGCACTTAACCCCTTATTTTAATTATAATATAGGATTGACCTTGATTAAAATATTTAAATGATATTTTTCATCAATATAAACCCTTAACATAGAGAAAAATATCCTACAACCATATATAACCTCATTATGGCACCTCATATAAGAGAACCACATTCACATTCCCATTACTTTTCCTAAGGGTTTTGGGAAATCCCTTTCTCTTATTCCCATCCTTTCCCCTATTTTATTATCCTTCCCACACTATGATTTTATAATATATGTCTTCTTATACCTCCATGTCAATTATTTATAAAAACATGTTAGGTTCAAATTCTAATAGGACTCTTCAAAATATTGACATCCATACCCATGCTACTAGTGTATCTTATGATGCTAGTGTGTCTCATGCTACCAATTCTTCTTTCACTAATAATGTTATTTATGACATTAGTGTAATTCATGATACTACCTCATCCCACACTCATAGTGCATCTAAATCTATTAATACCTTTAATAATACTAATGAAATAAATGTTGCATCTACTAGGGAAAATGTTTCTCAAACCATTTAAATTCTAGTACAAACACCTAACCAAATTCATACATTTCAAATTATTAATGTATATTAGATGATTAAAATTAAAATTCACCTAATACATCTCAAAAAATAACCTCACCATGTTCCATGGGGAACACAAAATCTTAATGTTCATCTCCTACCCTAACCTTATAGATTCACATGGTAACCTCATACCACAACCCCCATTTATCAATAAAACTATCAAACATTTACAAAGGAAACCTCCAGTAACTCAAATTTCCAATATTGACATAGGATATAACTATCCCACCATCACTTATAATGAATCTAAGGATATTAACTTGCATCTACAAACATTTGGCAACATTTAAAAATATTGGGTTAAGCTTGATACTCTTGTTGCCACTAAAATTTTAGCTAAAACTCTTTTAAGAGATGTTTTAGATTGGTACAATCAATTGAAACTCCACTATATTACCATCCTAGAAGACTTGGTGAACTCACTGGTCTAATAATTTTAAATTAGTGATCTTCTAAAAAATATCTTAGCACATTTTATAAATTGTAAAAAAATCAAAACATAAACAACACATGTCTTCATCAAATGATGTAAAAAATTATATAACAAATCTAAGAATAATATGATGGATGAACACCTATTCCAAATATTTACTAATGCTCTCCACCCTAAATTAAAATATTACGTTTAGACCCTTTATCCAAAAACTTTGGGAGAATATCTTAACCAAATCCAATGACAATATTTCCCCATGCATCAATTTCAACCATCCCATTCTATAATGGGAATTCGTGAGCCTATCAAAAATAAAATCCATCATGTAATAAATGATGGTGTTACCAACACTTATCAAACCATTCATACCATCCAAGCTATTTATTCAAATAATACCATTGATATTGTTCCTCCCCCTAATAATAATCCCACGTTTTATCTAAACAATCAATTTAATGTGCACAAACCATTGCATTTAGAATAAATTATAAAATGTCTTCCAATACCTCTACCTTGAAATTTGACCCCAATCATCCTATGAAATCATGGTATGATCTAAATAAAATTTATTGATTTCATGCAAGTTGGGGCCATTCTCATGAGACTTGTAGATAATTAAGAAATATTGTTATGGATTTTCTCCAAGACCCTAACTTTGACCATTAATCCCTTATATGAAAATGTGAACAAGCTTATGGCATAACTCTTAAAGCTAGTGAGACTCAAACCAAAAACAAGATTTAAACCAAGTTAATGCTCACTTAGATATCTATAAGGATCCCCTTTCTAACCACCAAGAGAACATTGAAATTATTAATGACATTAACACCAATGATTAAAATGTGGTTAATATGACTAATATGAGAAGAGTATTTTCTTATATTTATTCAAACCCAACACCTACACATCATACCTCTTCAACATTTCATATTATTCAAGACACTTCCCCATCACATCTCATAGAATTAAAGTGTGAGGAACCAATACCCATACAATCACCACATCCAATGAAAAAAATGACCACACCTCTCATGCCATTATTATAACGTATACTTGTTCTCCAAATTTTATACCTCAAGAAAACATACCTCAAACTTCCAACATTATTTCTTGTACTGAACCATAAAAAATACCTTAGAAAACCATCACATAACCTAAATTCACTCAACTCACTAGCAAGCAACCATAAATTATCAACATAAGTTTAATTTCACATCTAACCCCCCTTCTCAAGAGTTCTTACAGAATTATGCTCCAATATCTAAAAATATTTTCATGGGTTATGATGAATGGGATCCTATTGCACAACTTTCCCATTTCCCATATCAAATCCCCTTCATAGAGTTAATGAGAATTTATCCCTACCATTGTAATCACCTAACATAACTATTATTTGAAAAGAACATTTGTTGTCCTCCTCTTATAGGGAAACAAGATAACTTATATAGATTTAAAGATAACACAATTCAACAATGTAAATATATGTCCATCCATGTTGATAAAATAATGGACACTTCCATCTCACGTAAGTTTCCTATATATTCTATGATTCTTGATGAGAACTTACTCTATGTAGATGATCATAATTTATTCATTAGCATTCAAATTGGTGGTATCTAATTTAATCTTGATTTAATTGATGAAGGTTTAGTCACTATTTTTTATTCTCTTAACTCTATTAAAACACTTGGATATTTTAAATTTAACCTTAAATCCACACACAATACATGCCAAGGATATGACAAAAGAGAAAAGACTCCTCTAGGTTGTGTTTGGATTCCTATGACCAGTCATCCTATTTTTGTCCATGTGAAAGTAATCATATTTAAATATTCACTTCCTTAAAATATCTTATTTTGTTAACCTTGGACTCATTCTATGAGATCAATCACTTCATTTGAATTCTAATGTGTCAAATTTCCTCATAATGTTGATATATATAAGATTAAAAGGGAAAATAATCCTTAGAATTTAAAAATAATTCTAATAATGTGATGTGTTTAAAATAACCACCCTTTAATCCTTAAATAGTGTTTTAATTTCATAATCCCAATACTTCAACTATTATGTTAACTCCACTAAAGGTTATAATGGTTATCTAGAATTAGTTAAGAATATTCTAGCTATCCTTTTAGACTATGGCGATCGTGAAACAAATGATATAAGCATGAAGATCAATAATTTTGAAACTTCCACTCACATAATCATTAAATTTCATCCTTATCTTCAACCTTGATCTCATCAACAACTTCTTAAGGACATACCAATTACTTTAACCAAAACTAGACATTCCATCTACCATGCTTCTTTGCTTGATAAAATAGTTCACACATGTATTATTGACTTACATACACCTAATTATCATGATGGTTAAAATTTATAAGACCCATTTTTAATTGGATTCATCCAATATAGAAATACCAAAGTTCTTAGATATCATTTTTCTTCTATTATTCCTTTTCTTTTAGTTTTTAATATTAATTTTTTCATTACTATTCATAGTTTATATATGGAAAAACTCATGTATTATGCTTTGATTCATATTTAATAATTTAAGTACTATGATCATGGATCATTTCATGACATGAACCTATCATTTTCCCATACATCATGTCTACTCTAGTATGTTTCCTCCATAGATATTAGCCACTTTTCGTAGACCTACTACACAACCAGTCTTACTGATAGATGATCCTAGTCTAGTTTCTATTCCATCTCCTATTTTATTAGGTTATAGTATTCTACCATTACCTCATATTTATCCCTTACCCACAAAAATGAGTAGATCAACCTTATTCTAATATTATTAGATTTATTTGCCATTTAACCAAGGATTATCATCTCTATTAGTAGTCATAGGCTTCCTCTTCTACCCCCTCAGTTAGTATACCTCCAAAGTCTACTAATATACATTTTTTTCACTTTCATGTAATGCATATCTCTTTTTATACCATTTCTAAAAACATAGTAAATACGTTGACAATATGGGAGTACTCATTGTCCATCCCAAATACAAGAATATCCAATGTATAAAGCTACATACAGAGTACATCCCTAAATATGGGGAAGTATATTATATATGGAATTAGTGTCCTACCCATAATACTAATTAATTACATGTACTTCAATAGAATCTCAAATATTTCTCATAATCTACACTAGCACTAGTTATTCCTCCCCCTATAGGACACTCATAGACAAAGACTCCTCTTCCTTCAGTTCCACCTCCTATTTGATCCATATATACCATTCATATTGAGATAATTATTAATAATATTTATTATCCCACATAGGATATACCACATGAACATTACTCTTCTTATTCTACACCTACTTTTTTATTCAAGATGATATGGAAATAAGTCTTTTCATAACTTTCCTCGAAGATTGACGAGACTTTGACTAACGACAGAATTCAAATGCATATGGATGTGTGGTATGTTATTATATTATATGATTTGGATTGGATTTATGATTAATTTATAAATATTCTATTTTTGACTATTTTTCAAACATGATTTCATTTATTTCTTTTTCATGAACCATTTTATTATCCTCTATGTGATTTACATGATTTCATTCTCTTTTGCTTTATCTTATGGATTATTCTCACTCTTTTCATGAATTTAAACTTATGATTTCTCTTCTTTCACATGGAGTGATTTATTCTTTCTATTATTATGGTTTGATATCTTTCAAACTCAAATAAAGATAATTGTTACTGTGACTTATTTATACAACCCTTATTCACTTAGTATTTTATCTTTACCATATGACCAATTATAAGACAAGACTTCTCATTGTACTAATTATATTCAATGATCCATTTTATATCACTTTTCCCCTTATTTATCTTCCACATACTAAGCATATATATATTGTTGAATGTTGAGATTATGTATTGTTTCATAAGTAATCCTAAGTTGTTTAGTCATTCATATCTCAAGTTACTTAGCCTACTTTAACCAAATTATAAATTTCATTCATGTGTATACTTTTTAACACTTATGTTGGTTATTCCAAATCCATAGGGAAGAGGAATCATAAAATCCATGAAAAAGTTAAAGTCAAAATAATTTAAACAAAATCCAAGGATTTAAAAAGTAATATAAAATTTAAAAGTCTATTCATATAAAAAGATGTGATTCTTTAGTAAATATCCTTTTCCAAGATGAAACTCCAAAATTGGCTTCATGATTTAATTGAGGTCCATTGGGATAAGATAAGCCAGTACAATAGAATAGGAGAATAGAAAATGATGTCTATAGTGTTACCTACTTTCTCACATAGGTAATAAATATTCATAGTAAACCGATGGCTATGTAAGTGGTCCTAAGGAATAGGGATCATGTTGTTGGAAGGTAGGTCCAATTTAATTTACTTTTTTATATAATCTTCATGAGTTTATCTTATCTATCCAATTTCTTACCTATGCATCTCTGTTCTTGTTGTGAGTAGTTATCCTTTATATTTTAATGGTCACTAGCCTCTTAGTGTATTTATTTATTAATTATCATGCCTTGTGTTTACTATGGTATTATCATAAATACCTATATAATTTTTTTTATAATCCCTATTTGATTAAATCAATCCTAATATTTACCCTTGATTAATGTTGTTTTATTAAGTGATAATAGCCACTAAGGTTTTCTCTTTGTGAGTTGAATTTTAAGACCTTGGATATGACTAGGCATTCCTCACAAAACATATTCTTATTTTCCCCATTAATACCATTCACCTCATTGGTGTTCACCTTGTGATCTGTAGTGTAAGACCTTGGATAGGACTATAAATTACTCATAAATTACCTCATTACATCTCTTTAAATTTTTCTAACATTTTTATCCATCTCATTGGTGTTCCCTTTGTGATTTACAATGTATGACCTTGGATAGGACCAAGCTCTCCTTACAAAATATTCAAATAAAAATTTCATACTATAACCAGGTCAAAATAAAATTACATGCTTCAAGTTTGAGATAATTTGTGTTACATTATGATTTACATGTCATTTACATACATCCCATCTTGATTTAGTATGTTTTATGCTTACTTCATAAGTACTTCACTTTTATATTCTTATTTTCTAATTATGTGTATTTTTACAACCATTTTATTAAATTTATCATACTTCCCATATTAATCTAGTATGAATAATTTGATTTATATTTACATTTTGCTTTTTTCATACTTCCCATCTTAGTTTAATATTATTTATTAGATTTATTATCCCTTTGTCTTCTTTCCATTTTTTGTGACAAGTTTACCACTTTATTAAAAATTTTCATACTTCCTAACTTGATATAGTATGACTTATATTTGTTATAATTTAGTACAATCTTTACTTTTGTATGGTTTGAGAAAATTTTGTTACCTTTTTCTTTACCATTTTGATTTTATTATATTTATTCATCTCTTGTTTTTACAAATTTCCCATTGTGATATAGTGTGTATTAAATTTTTTGATTATTTATACTTTTCAAAATAATTTGATTTTCTTTCTAACCATGCATGTGTATTATTTAATGATAGTAAATAAAACATACATAATATATTTCACATAAAATATACAACAAAAGTAAAATACATGTGATAGAAAGCAAATACATTAATACATCCATCCATAAATAACAAATACAACTCATAGACTAAGAAATGCCCATATCAATACATATAACATGAGTTTGATACAATATAATACAAATACAAAATACAATATCTACATATCTTATGGTTACACTCCATTATGTTTATCCTACATATGAGACATACTACCCATGGATGCATGTGACTGATCCCTTTATATAATACACTATATTGAGGTAGTTTCATATTGAAGCCAATGAAATATCCATATACATGACCACCTATACCTATACACATACAATATTTATATTGGCCACCATATGGGTGGCTTGATCTTGTGCTAATGCTTACCAAGAATGGGCCTCTCCCTCTCCTAATCTTTTATGTGGATGTAAGTCATCTCCTCATTATTGAAACTATCAACTAAAATCCCCAAAAAATATAAACTAGCTAGCATAAACTATGGGAGACGGTACCATAGGATTTACCAAGGTGGATGGTTCATAATGTGGTATCACCCAATCTAAAATATCATGGTGTGTAGCCACAATCATTTCTCCCCATCTGATCTCTTCCACAATAATCCCTATAAAATAGAAACGAAATATACATCAACTCTTATGTATATATATGTCACACCATCTATCTCTAGTTATCTATCTCTAAAACTTATGAAACTAAAAAATTTATTACTAGTGTTGGTGTTTTCAACCATAGTATCCCCATCATCAAAACCACCAATCATCTCATCTATAGACTACTTAAATGCATTTAAAAAACATGGAATCACCACACCTACCCATCATAGTACCCTTGTTAGTTTCGTCACTGTAGATCAATTATGTCCAATATCCATCATGGGCTTTACATGCATGACTGATATTGTTTGTGTCCCCTCCCTCTAATGATGCATCCATATCCTATGAGATCAACACTGAGACTATCATCCTTAATGTGGATCTACAATTGACACACCTACATCATCACCTTTAACATCCAAAACTATATCATCCTATGCATAGGGCCTCATTACCTTCTATTTTTATGCCTAACCTACCCATGGTCTCACTCTTTGAGGCCTAATAAAAAGCATATTCATAATAACCCATGAACCTCCTCTACCTCTTTTCTCTTTAGTAAGTTGTGCCCAATAAGCATACACTAATAGAGGGATGCTAGATGTGGTAAATCTTAATATTTAGGTACATAAACTACTAGATATGGCTCTACTAATGAAGTATAATGGAAAATGATATGAACATGTCCCAATCCTATAGTAATAATATCCCAATAAGTCTAAATGGATGCAATGTTAGTGTAGGGCTACCAAACTATTTTACCTCATGTCATAGTCTATAAAGTTGGGACATGGGTCATGTCAATCACTATATAATCATGCCTGCATCATACCACATGATGTAACCTATCATTTATTAGATGGGGAAACCTAGCCAGATGATAAATAAGTAACCTCTCATAAATCCAAGAACTAAATAAAATAATGGGGTCCATAGTCTTCTACCCCAAAGTTATCATACCTTACATATCATGCATGAGTTGTACCCAAATAATAAAGCGAAGATCATACAGATCAACCTACTCTAGGATGGACTAACATAAGGCTACCATGTAGAATGGTACCTTCACATCTTAATTGTGACATAACACACACATTGTCACAACTCTTATCACAACCATATATATATATATATATATATATATATATATATATATATATATATATATATATATATATATATATATAGAATTCCCAATATATAAACATCAAAAAAGCTAACCTGTAACCCATGGTAAATCATCTTCAATACTATTATGCAAATGGGATCGGGTTTTCTTCTAATCCTCTATGCATGGTACATCATATATGATAGGTTTCTCAATAATGGGAAGTTTAATAAAGGAATTGGCATCCTCCAAGTTGATGCCTATATGTATGGTATCCACCTCCACCTCCCATTTAGAAGTGTTGGTCAATCTGTCACATGCTCCTAGGAACATGATGACTAGATCAACACTGAGCAATATCCTCCTCATATCTATGATGCCTCTAAAACCAAAGTAAATTAGTTGAGCTCAATATAAATATGATAATCACTCTAGAAAATCTAGTAGCCATGATGCATCAACTAGGCACCAAAATATCTATCATCCCTGATATCAAATAATAAATAATATATGAGATATCTATGTAATAATGATAAAATACATTCCTAAAATTCTTGAAATATTAAAAACTAACTACATCATCAACTTATTTTCCTATTTTTTCACCTTTTTCATACATAATTAGTCATTTCTATACTAAATACACTTTGTCTCCTCTTTGCCATACTAAGTGGGATATATAATACATATTCAGACCCTTCTTACATACACAATTGGAATTTTTAATCTTCAATATGCCCTTTCCCATAATTTTCATATTATATTAGCTCTCTACCATGTATTCAACCTCATTTAATTTTTTTTTTCAGCCACCTATTGTGTAATACATCATCAAAAATGCACTAAGTTAGCCATGTCATTATTTTGAACTGAATCAATCATCTACTACATAGTCAACCACCCCCAACAATATTAATTTAACCCAGTAATATAAAGTTAGCCTTAGTTAATCCTATAACCTTTTCTAATTGAATCGATAGGGTTGTCTCTATTTGAAAGATATGATATATTTTTATATTTTCAATCTTTTAGTATAAATTCCTTAGGTATTTATTAGCTTGATTCTTTCCTACCCAATATTCCATTATGTTCCTAGTTTATCTAATTAAATTCTAAGACCATTTTTTTGATATCTACATTTCCTCTAATATATATTTTCTATATCTAAATTAATTTCAACTAAATTTACCAAATTTTTTGAAATTAATACACCACATACCCAATTTTCACTATATGTGGCTACTAGGCATCCTCCATGTCATAACTATCATCTCCTCACCATGTTCTCTCTTTGGGATCAACTAGGTCACTTAGAGCAATATTTTCTTTGAATAAAAAAATACCAAATGAATTAATTTTCACCCTATTTATGTTTATTACTCAAAATTATTTACCAACATATTTCATTTTTCACTCATAACCTTGTTTCTACTAGTTCTTTTTCATAATGGAAATATGTTTTATAATCCAGACATCGTAGACAAGTTTTTTTCATAATACATATATATTTTACAAACTATTCAAAATTTTAATTATTTTATAGATTTATCTAATGTTCCCTACATTGGAAACCTTGAAATTTATCTCACTTTATTTACACTCCAAAATACTAAGGTAAGTTGTTTATTTTTCAATTTTATCATTTCATTTATCTTATTTACTTCTTATTACAAATAACATAGCTTAGAATTGTTTTTTATTGTGTTCTTTTCATGAATCAACATCTTGTGTTGAAATTACATGATACATGATGATATTTAAGTAGGGCATATATATATACAAAAAAAATTAAACTTTAATAAATATTGGTGATTTGTCTCTTGTAAGAACTCGTCGAGTTTCAATCTCTCTAATTACATGCCTTAAAGGATGAACTAGGAAAGGAGTGGGTAGACCATTGGTGATTTTCAAAAATTCCCCCCCCTATACCACCAATTAAAACTAATAAAAACCTATCCCCATACATTTACATAAGATTTGACACCTTCCTTACACAATACAATAAACTCCCCACCCTAAATAGTCCTTACCTAAGTCAAAATCTATTTTTTCATTTACCAAACATAATAAAATGAGCTAATAATGTTCTTATAAATGAGCATGTTACAGAAATAATATGACCCAACCCACTTATTCTTTGACCTAACTACTTTATTTAATAAATAACTAGGTTGATTGGGATGACTATGTTAGATAAAACTTTGGAAGGATTTAGGGTTCGATCAAGCTATATAAACACATTATTTTCTCCATTTTAATTAAAAATATAGAGATAATCATTTATTTGTGCATATATTTATCCACCATTGTACTTGAGGAGTCATTTCCTATGTTTTCATACTTTATTTGGAGATAAGAATCATGTCTTGTGGGAAAAGTATTTTGGATACATTAGAGATATCTTGTAGCCTAGAAATGACCTATTTTTAATCCTTAAAAACCAAAATATCCTCTTAAAAACTACCATTTCCCAAGGGAGAGATTGAGGCTCAACGAGTTCATCTTCAAGGTAAATAGTACTAACCCTTAATCTTATTTATTATTATAAATATTTGTATGTGTTATCTTAAAAAAATATTTCTCTCTTCATGAATTAGGATTACCTTTACATTTAATTGATTAGATTTATTTGAATGTTTAATTTTATTTTTATTATCCCCATTTGTGCCACCTGCTTTGGTGATAAATATATCACTTTTACTTTATCATTTACTTTGTTAAAAACCATAGGACCTATCTAGGGTTATTATGTGGTATTTATTGACTAAACGTCAAGGAACCCTCTCTAGTCATATTGTGTGGTATTTCTTGACTATAAGGTAAGGAACCCTCTCTAGTGATATTTTGTGGTAAAAGACCCCTTAGTTAGGTCTATAATATCTATATTGGTCATGAACCTAGTTGTCTAAATGTACCATTAAATAAAAGGGATAGTGTGATTTATATTCTCTAATCTAGGATTGATTTGTAGATAAAATTCACTTTCCCTTGTCATATAGTCCCACCATCCATTTCATAACATTTTATCCTTGTATTTATGTAACTATGTCCTTGATCATGTTAAGGGAACATATTTTATATGTCCAATTTCACAAATAATTCCAAATAACATTCCATGTACACACATACAATTAATCCATCAAAGTATAACATATTAGTTATCTTTTAAACCACATGTTATCATTCACTCACTCACTTTCTTGGGATGGAAAACACAAATATTTTTATTGACATAAAAAATATTCAATCAACACATTTTCTCATCAATTACCATATCGAGAGAACTAGATTTGGCCTAGTATCCCCACATGGATTTTTTTCAAGATGGATTAAATAGGTATCACTTAGAGACATGTGGTATTTGGGGTCAGCCTGACCACCATCATCCTCATTATCACATTCCCCCAAGCATGGTTTTTGTATACACAATATTTTTAATTTTTATCAAATAGTGATGCTTTACATCTTGTAGGAACCCATCATGACTCAATCTCTCCAAGTGCATGCTTTAAGGGGTGCACCAAGAAAGGGGTGGGAAAACCTTTGGTGATTTTTAGGATTATTATCCCTTATTTCCACATTATTCCCAATCCATTCAGCTCTTAAAACCTTTCCCTACTATATTTCTCCTCCCTTGTACATTTCTCTAATATTTTTCTCTTTTCATGCTTATCCTTGATTTACATCCTATTTAGATATTTAGTAAAATAGGTTTACCTAGTCAACCTAGTGTATTTTAGGGTCACTTTAGATCTTTTGACATGTTTGTATTTTGATCAAACTAGTACAAACTTTAGGCATTAGCCTAAGAATATACAAGGTTGATCTAGTCAACCTAGTATAGATAACATATCCAAATGATTTTTAGGTGAGATACTCCAATATATTCAAGGTCATTTTAGTCATTATTAACAATATTCAATGAAGATTTATTATTCACTTGAACTTATTCATAATCTACTCTTCCACCATTTTACTTGAGGAGTCTTAGTTTAGGTTTCTTATTTGGAAAATCTATTCTTATGGATAGGTCTTAGATGTTTTGGCCTAAATAAATGATCCTTATGAACCTCAAAAATCTATTATAAGTCCCCATTGGCCAAGGGAGAGATTGAATCATGATTCATTAACATTTAGTTATGTATATTCTAACTTTGTTCTCCTTTCCTTTAATAGATAGAAGTAGCATAAGTGCTGGCTCAAATAATATTACTCTTCATATTCTAGTATTAGGGTGTTAGACATACTTACTTTATTTTAAGTTCTCTATACATATTTGATTTATTTACATCTAACCCCTCACATTGTGCCACAAGTTTTGGTGTGCACTAGATTAGTTTACTTTGTTGTTATTAGAATACTTTACTTTCTCTTATTTATTAACATTGATAGAATATCAAATCATATAAATATTTTACGGTTATTGTGTGATTGTGTTATAATTTAGGCTTTGGAAACCTTACTATATTGATGTGTTTTGAAAAATGATACAAGTGATCCCTTAATCAGGTCTAGTAGATCCCCATATTGGTCCTGCTCCTACTTAACAAGTGTATACCCAATTAGAAGTGTAGGTGTGCTCTATCTTATCTGATCTAGGATTAATTCATTATATATAATGAAATTTTGATTACATACATTCTAGTGAACCTAATGTGAATCATATCCCACCACTATTTGGATTGTCTTCACATTTCCATTTTTGTCTCTTTTTGTTAGTATTAGCAATATTTCTTTCATTCATTTCATTATTTTATAATTCTTGTTATCATAATTTTTATATCTTATTTATTCCCTATTTTCATTCTCTATAGTATCACTAATCCAACGCATTTTATGGTTCATAAAATAGATGAGTAGAACCAAAGATATTGGCAAAACAAAATCCTTATATATGTCTACTATAATAGGTTGACCCTATTGACCTAGTATGTTTTTCATCCTCTATTCAATATAATAGGTTGAATTGGTTGACCTTATAGTATCTATAGAATATTTTTCCTCTTTTCTAGCCTCTATACAATATATTGGATTAACTTGGTTTACCCAATATAGTTTTACAATCCATATTTCTATGTTCGGTTGACTAGGTCAACCTAGTACAATTTTCTACCTTCTCTACTTTCCAATTTAGCTTTTTGCCTTCCTTGTATATCTGATATAATTCTCTATCTATCCTAATTATTTCTCTATATCTATATTATTATTATTATTATTATCATTTAACATTCATTTCCTTTTATCCTCAAGCATCATATCCCCCATTAGAAACTTCTTGGATAACCTGAATTCATTTAGACACTCTATGGGGTTCTCTTTTCTTTTTATGCTTTCCTATCTCTTCTCCATATTTTTAGCTATTGGTGAATCTTTCAATGTCCATCCACACATTAATATAGCCTTTGGGGCATCTTCCAATGCCCACCCATATATCATTTTAGACTTTGGGAAATCTTACAATTCCCATCCCTACATCCACTTACCTTTTGGGGCTTCATGCGATGCCCACTCTTATTATCCTTTGCATGCAACAAAACTAGTTCAAATTCAAAAAAACTTTTGAGATACATATGATTTTCTCTCACATGTTCATTATTGATATAGCCATTAATATAAGATTATTTCTTTGTAATGTTTTTTATCTATATCTATCTAACGCTTTTTGTAGGTTAGTTAAGCATGGGTCTCTCCCTCTATAGCAGTTCTCTGTTCTTCACAAACCTTTAGTCCTCCCTTTTTAGTCTTTTAGTTTTTTGATGTACCATAGTCTTCATTATATTATTTTTCATTATCTTTCTATTTTATAATTTTGATTTAGCACCTATTGGGTTATTATTTTGTGAGTTTCTTCATAAGACCATAGATAAAACCTGACATCCCTCATAAAATCACCATACTTTACTTATCTACCTTCTCTTTTTGTTGCTTGCTAATGATATTTTGGCATCCCTTGTATTTTTATTTTATCAGGTGCTTTGTATAAATGCTTCTTCACTTTTCTTTTCTCTTGTTTATTATCACCATCATGGGTCTTTATTTTATGAGTTACTTTTTAAGACCATGGATAAGACCCAACCCTCATCATAAAATTACCATTATTTTCATGTTCTTAATCCTTGTTATTGGTATTAGCTTTTGGTTATTTTTATAGATGTAATTTGTACAATAATCTATGTTAGCATGTTTTCCTCCATTTCCCTCTTTCTTACGATAAAGAATCATACCTTTGATATCGTTGTATCCCTCTTTGCTCATTGTCATATTTTTTTCAATTTGAAGTAATTCAAATTATTCCATGTGTCATTCCTCTTGATTTACCCTTTTCTTTCATCTCCTCATTGGATAGAAAAAGTTCAAAGTCAAGATAACACTTTTATTTCACCTGGATTTACGAGACTCTTAGATCCCATGCTCTTTGATATTTTCTCTCTTTGCAACCTTGTCCCAATTTTTCAAATAAAATTCATCTTTAGTGCCCATGTTTGGTTTTCCAAATTTGTATGGAGGAGGAATAAATATCCATCAAGAAAGATAAAATCTAGATCATTTTAAACAAAAAGAAATGATATTTAAAAGGCAACATACAAATCTCAAAATTCAAATCACCCTAAAAGACATGATTATAAGCTCATCTCCTATCTCTAATCAAAGGTCAAACTCCACAATCAAATTCACATAAAGCTGAAGTCCTTTGGGGTGTAGTAGCCCAGTAGATTGGGATAGGGGAATTCAATAAAATCTATGGTGCTACCTACTTTCTCATGTAATTACCCAATATTTGTAGTAGATTGATGGCTCTATAAGGGGTCTTGAAGAGTGGGGAACACTTCATGGGGAGTTACGTCTATTTTAATTTTCATGTATACAACCTTCATGGGATTATATATATACTCCATTTGTTTATCGAAGACTTGTGTTGCTAAGATAAGTTCTTCATTATACTTAAGTTGAAATTACTCATATTTTTACAAACCTAATTTGAGTGTCTTGACTTCAATAAATAATTCTCTCTACCTTGGTTTTTTATTCATTATCCCCTCCTCCCACTTTATTCTCCCCCCCCTTGATAGACAAATTATGATTCCAAATCTATTTTTGCTCTTCTTTAAATTCCTTCTTCATTTCAAAAAAACATGATAGCACTACTTTATTTTAATTTTATCTATGTTTAGATGTAAAACATCATGTTTGAGAAACTATAGATCACCTTTTTATTTTACACCATAAAAAAATTTCATGTACTAAACTTACCTTAATTTCCCTTTATCATTTATCATGATTTTGTTATCCTACTATCATGAACACCTGAGTTTTTACACTTTTTCCATTGTTGAGTGAGATGTGGATTATTACTGCTCACTCAACAATGTTTTTTTCCTTTTTATGAATCCCCTTTTTCCATTGATGATTGAGATATGGATTGGTACTTCTCACTCATCAATGTTGTTTTACCATTGATTTTTATTGCTTATTAATCCTTTTTAAACATGTATCTCTGGTTTGAATTGGTGAATTTTACTTTTCTTACTTGAAGTTTACTGTTAGGGTGTGGAGCTAAAAACTTCACCTAGGAGCATTCAGTATCAGGCTCAGGTCTACACAGACACTGGCATCAGTCAGGAGCGACCGACGTCAGTCACAGGCAGTTGCAAAGATGCTGACGTTGGCAGAGGGTCAGCTAACGGCGGTCACAGACAAGTAGCAGGAACCGACGTCGGTTACCTGCATGTCTAGAAAGCTATTTTCGTGGACAGAAGTGTGTGTTTGCATGATAAGTTTGAGTTAAAGTCTCAAACTTGTATCTCTATTATTGGCATTACTATTTTTAGAGCCCTTGTTCAAGTGGCTTAACTGCTTGTTGGATGTACATGCTCAAGTCTCCTAATTCTATATGTAGAATTAGATCTTCTTAGCTTTGTAGTAGTTTTGTAGTGGATTATTGTAATTGGGTGAATTATTGTAATTCATTATGTGTAAAGAAAAGTACAAAATTGAATCAATCCAAGCTTGTTAGAGTTGATTGTTCTTGAGAGAGAGAGCTCTTGAGGAATAGAGATCTATTGAGATATCTATACATCTAGGAGAGGTGTGGAAGAAAGAAGCTTTCTTCAATTGTATTCCTTTTGTAAAGAGTTTGTTAATACAAGTTCTCAGGGTGTTTTCTTGTATCTCTTGTTCTTGCTATTATCATTCTAATTACTTGTCAATCTAGTTTAATTCTACGTTTATTGCTGTCACAATTGTAATCTATTGTTGGATTGATCCCCCAATAAGTGGTATCAGAGCCTTGGTTACAGGTTCAGAGCTTGATAATTGGTATCAAAGTTTAGGTTCACTAACAAGTGGTTCAGATTTGTGTAGTGTGTATTGATTACAGGTTCTCACAGGAGTTTCTGCAGGGATTTCTATTTGAGTGGGAGAAGCAATGGCAGATGAAAGTAAATTGAGAATGGAAAAGTTTAATGGCAAAAATTACCAACACTGGAGAATGCAGATAGAGGACTATCTGTATCAGAAAGATCTCTACTTACCGTTAGGTGGGGTTGCAAATAAGCCCAAAGACATGGAGGATGAAGAATGGGATGTTCTTGATAGAAAGGCTCTGGGGTCTATAATATTGAGTCTAGCATCCACTGTGATATCCAATTTATCACAGACAAAGTCTACAGTAGAGTTGATCACTACGTTAGCAAATTTGTATGAAAAACCCTCAGCTTCTAATAAGGTATATCTTATGAAGCAGTTATTTAATTTGTATATGAATGAAGGTGGATGTATTTCTACTCATCTGAA
Source organism: Torreya grandis (assembly GCA_037957365.1). Classification (NCBI taxonomy): domain Eukaryota; kingdom Viridiplantae; phylum Streptophyta; class Pinopsida; order Cupressales; family Taxaceae; genus Torreya; species Torreya grandis. The sequence goes on from JARHVA010004113.1 coordinate 972,552, forward strand.
TGATTTCAATGGAATTGTGAATCAGTTAAGTTCAGTGAATATATTGTTTGATGATGAAATAAAAGCTCTTTTGATTTTATGTTCTTTGCTTGAAAGCTGGCATGGCTTAGTAATGGCAGTAAGTAATACTGCATTTGCATCAAATATTTTAAAATTAGAGGATGTTTTTAGTGTTATCTGGAATGAGGAAATACACAGGAAAAGCACATAAGAGGCATCCGGGAATGCTTTAAGTTTTGAGAGTAGGGGAAAGCAGAAAGAGAAGAGCAAGAAAGGCAGATCAAAATTCAAATCTAAGGGGAAAGGCAGATCTAAATCTAGGAATGACAAGAAGTCAAAATGCTGGAATTGTGGAAAGATGGGGCACATAAGCAGAGATTGTTGGTCAAAGCCTAAGGAGGACAATCAGCACGAAGGAAAGGAAGAAGCCAAGATTGCAGGTATTGCACAGGATGCTTTAATTTTCTCTCTGCATAATAATATAGAATCTTGGGTATTAGATTTTGCTGCATCTTTTCATGCTACTCCTAACAAGGAATATTTCAGTGACTATATCCATGGAGATTTTGGAATAGTGTATTTAGGGGATGATGAGCCCTATAAAATAATTGGCAAAGGTAAAGTGCAGCTAAAGATGCAGAATAACAACACATGGGTGTTAAGAGATGTGATGCATGTTCCTATCTTGAAGAGAAATTTGATTTATACAGGAAAGTTAGGGGATGAGGGTTGTACAGTAACTCTCACAGCAGAATCTTGGAAGGTGACCAAGGGTGCACTTTTTATGGCCAGAGGTAAGAGAGAAGGTACTCTCTATTTGTGTAATTGTGTTACTAACAAATCTCCTTCTGTATTATCTACATCAAATGTGGACGCTAAATTGTGGCACTCAAGGCTTGGCCACATGAGTGAGAAGGGGATGTCAATTCTTAAGTCTAAAGGTATGCTTTCAGATTTAAAAGGCATAGATCTAGAGTTTTGTGAGCACTGTGTATTTGGAAAACAGAAAAGGGTTAGTTTTCTCAAAATTGGGTCTACTAAGAAGAGGCACAAGATGGAGCTTGTTCACACAGACATGTGGGGACCAGCTCAGGTTGCTTCCATTGGAGGATCACAGTACAATGTATCTTTCATAGATGATGCCACAAGGAAGGTATGGATCTATTGTATTAGAAGAAAATATGATGTATTTGATACTTTTAAAGTTTGGAAAGCTATGGTTGAGAATGAAATAGGTAAAAGATTAAAGTGCCTGAGATCAGACAATGGTGGTGAGTTTTGCAGTCATAAGTTCAGAGATTATTGTTACATGCATGGAATTTGTAGGCAAATGACGATTCTAAGGACACCTCAGTAGAATGGTATTGCTGAAAGGATGAACACAACAATAATGGAGCATGCAAGATGTATGAGATTGCATGCTAGTTTGCCCTTATAGTTTTGGGCACAAGCTGTTGACACTGCAGTATACCTGATTAATAGAGGACCCTCTATAGCTCTGGATGGTGGTATTCTAGAAGAGGCATGGATAGGTAAAAAGGTTAATCTCTCATATCTCAAAGTTTTTGGTTGTGAAGCCTTTGTGCATATAGATAAGGAAAATAGAAAGAAGCTTGATGCTAAGTCTATGAGATGCACGTTTATTGGCAATGGCTTAGATGATTTTGGTTACAGATTGTGGAATCTAGAAACTAACAAGGTAATCAGGAGCTGTGATGTTGTTTTCAATGAAAAAGTGATGTATTGTGATCAGCTAAGGAAGTTGAATCAGTCTGAGCAAAATAATGGTGAATTGGATGAGGTGAAAGTTCAAGATGAGCTCGCGAGAAAAAGAAATAATCACTTGCAGGAAAACACAGAGACTAACATCGACAGGTTAGGAACCGACGTCGGTAGGATAGAAATCAGCGTCGGCCATACAGAGATTGATGTCGGCCGTACAGGTACCGAGGTTGGTCAGGCAAAACCAACATCAGCCAGTGACAGGTCTGCAGGTGACCGAGGTCGGTCACTGTCAGAGAATTTGAGTGGACAGCGTGTTGTGGACGAGTCTCAGACACCCATCAGGAGGTTAGAAAGGGTGAGTAAGCCTCTAATTAGATATTCTCCTTCTTTATTTTATCTATTGCTAACTGATGGTGGAGAACCAAAGAGTTTTGAAGAAGCAATACAGGTGGAGTCCAAGAGTGAGTGGGAACGTGGCATGGTTGAGGAGTTGGAGTCCTTAAGAGAGAACCAAACATGGGATTTGGTTGAATTGCCAGCTGGTAAGAGAACACTCAAGAACAGATGGACCTACAGGTTGAAGGAAGGTGAGAATGGACAGATGAGATACAAGGCCATATTAGTGGTAAAAGGATTTGCACAAAAGCCAGGTATTGACTTTGGTGAGATTTTTTCTCTTGTTGTTAAAATGACTTCAATAAGGGTTGTATTGTCTTTAGTTGCTTTTGAGGATTTGCATCTTGAGTAGCTAGATGTTAAGACAATGTTTCTTCATGGAGATTTGGATGAGGAAATATATATGGAACAGCCAGAAGGATTTGAGGTCAAGGGTAAGGAGAAGTTTGTGTGCAGGTTGAAGAAAAGCTTGTATGGCCTCAAGCAAGCTCCTAGGCAATGGTACTTAAAATTGGATAGGTTTATGACTCAGCATGGCTACAGTAGGTGTCAATCAGACCATTGTGTGTATTTCAAGAGATTTGATAATGGTAGATACATTATTCTATTATTTTATGTAGATGACATGCTGGTTGCAGGATCACACATGTAGGATATCTCTGAGCTTAAGGTGAAATTAGCTCAAACGTTTGCTATGAAGGATTTGGGAGTAGCAAAGAAAATCCTTGGCATGAGCATTAAGAGAGATAGGAAAAATCACAGGTTGATATTGTCTCAAGAAGATTATGTAGACAAGGTGTTGAAATGGTTCAATATGCAGGATGCTAAACCGGTAAGTACACCTTTGGCTAGACATTTTAAGTTGAGTAAAGAACAATGTCCTAATTCATCTGATGAGGTAGAGTACATGAATAAGGTTCCATATTCTTCTGTAGTAGGAAGTTTGATGTATGCAATGGTGTGTACTAGACCGGATATTGCCCAAGCAGTGGGAGTGGTAAGTAAGTATATGGCCAATCCAGGTAAGGAACATTGGAAAGCAGTTCAGTGGAGCCTTAGATATCTAAGAGGAACCAGCAGTAGGCACTTGTGATATGGAGGTTCAGATACTTCTCTACATGGCTATGTAGATTCAGATATGGCAAGTGATTTGGATGGCAGGAGGAGCACTACAGGTTATGTTTTTACTGTAGGTGGAATGGCGGTTAGCTGGATATCTAAGTTACAGAAGGTTGTTGCCTTGTCAACTATAGAAGCAGAGTATATTGCAGCCACAGAAGCTAGCAAGGAGATGATATGGATGACACGGTTCATGGATGAGCTCGGTAGGGAGCATGAGAGTTGCAGACTGTATAGTGACAGTCAGAGTGCAATCCATTTGGCTAAGAATTCAGCCTTTCATTCAAGAACAAATCACATACAGCTAAGGTATCACTTCATACGACAGGTATTGGAAGATGGTGAGTTGAAGCTAGAAAAGATCCATACAGATAGGAATCCTGTTGATGTGTTAACCAAGCTGGTTACAAAGGAGAAGTTGAATCTTCATTCAACTTCTGTTGGTCTTCATGATTGAGTTGAAGATGGAGGAGCTAGAAGATGTTGTTGTACAGGTACTGGTGCAGCTGTTTATCTCCAAGTGGGAGATTGTTAGGGTGTGGAGCTAAAAACTTCACCAAGGAGCATTCATTATCAAGTTCAGGTCTACACAGACACTGGCGTCGGTCAGGAGTGACCGACGTCGATCACAGGTAGTTGCAGAGACGCCGACGTCGGCAGAGGGTTGGCCGACGGTAGTCACAGACAAGTAGCAGGAACCGACGTCAGTTACCTACGTGTCCAGAAAGCTATTTCCATGGATAGAAGCGAGTGTTTGCATGATAAGTTTGAGTTGAAGTCTCAAGCTTGCATCTCTATTATTGGCATTACTATTTTTAGAGCCCTTGTTCAAGTGTGTTAACTACTTGTTGGATGTACATGCTCAAGTCTCCTAATTCTATATGTAGAATTAGATCTTCTTAGCTTTGTAGTAGTTTTGTAGTGGATTATTATAGTTGGGTGAATTATTGTAATTCATTGTGTGTGAAGAATAGTATAGAATTGAATCAATCCAGGCTTGTTGGAGTTGATTGTTCTTGAGAGAGAGAGCTCTTGAGGAATAGAGATCTATTGAGAGATCTATACATCTAGGAGAGGTGTGGAAGAAAGAAGCTTTCTTCAATTGTATTCCTTTTGTAAAGAGTTTGTTAATACAAGTTTTCTGGGTGTTTTCTTGTATCTCTTGTTCTTGCTATTATCATTCTAATTACTTGTCAATTTGGTTTAATTCCGCGTTTATTGCTGTCACAATTGTAATCTATTATTGGATTGATCCCCCAACATTTACTTGTTTTAGTTTTTCAGTATTTAGTAACCTTGGATTTTTGGTTACCTAATTTACTCTTGTTTGACATGGTAATTTGGTCTAACATAACACTTGTCACTCAAATTTTCAAATTCCTAAGTACATCCCATCCACATAACACAAATTATCATGGATTTCCTTATGCTTGTTTGTTTTTTCTCCTTAGTTTTATATTTATGGGTTTTCCAAAAGTAGTCTCTACACCATACATAATCAAAACTAAAAACACAATTGAAAACTATCCCATGGTAAAAGGTAAGTCAAGGTACATATTAGTTTTAATTTTTAGTTATTTACTTTTTAGATTAGTTTCCCTTTCAATCATTTACTTTAAGTTACTTTATGCTTTTAAAAATATTTCAACTTTTATTAGTATCAATGTTGTGTGTATTTGTGTTCTTTCTCAAAGCACCATGCCCTATTACACGTTAGTGACACATGATGAGATTTGAGTGGGGAATATGTATACACATAATATTTTTAACTTTTATCAAATGATAATGCTTTACATCTTGCAAGAACCCATCGTGACTCAATCTCTCTAAGTGCATGCCTTAAGGGGTGCATCAAGAATAGGGTGGGTAGACCTTTGGTGCTTCAAAAGATTGTTTTCCCTTATTTACACATTATTCCTAATGCATTTATCTCCTAAAATCTTTCTCTAAGATATTTATCCTCCCTTCCACATTCGTCTAGCATTTTTCCTTTTTATTTTTTCTTCTCCTTGAATTACACCTTTAGGCATTAGCTTGAGAATGTACTAGGTAGACCCGATCGGCCTAGCATAACTGACATGTTTGAATGATTTCCAGGTGAGATACTCATATATATACATGGTGATTTTGGTCATTATTAAGAATATAAAATAAAGAGTTATTATTCACTCACACTTCTTCACAATGTGCTCTTCCACCATTATAATTGAGGATTCTTAGTTTAGGTTTCTTATTTGGATAGTCAAGTCTTGTGGATAGGCCTTGGATGCTTTGGCCTAACAAAGTGATCCTTATGAACCAAAACAACCTCTTGTGAAGCCCCATTGTCCAAATGAGAGATTTAATAATGATAGGTTCACATTTAGGTAAGTGTATTATAACTTTGATCTCCTCTCTTTTAGTAGATAAAAGTAGCATAAGTGTTGGCTCTAATAATATTACTCTTCATACTCTATGTATTAGGGTGTTACTCATAATTAATTTATTTGAAGTCTTTATGCATACAACACAAACACTCATCATGATTAATTTATATCATTAATTATTATTATTATTTTATGCTAAATTAGAAATTATATTTCTCAAATATTATTAATGTTGGAAAACCAATGCAAGACATAAATAAACATAAGGAAGCTATTTATTTAAACATCCATATATACATTTTTTATTGCATAATAAAAGTTGAAAATTATTAACATGTGTTATTATTAGCCAAAAAGTAGGAAGGTAATTACCATAAAATATACATATAAACCATATGACATACATGAAAAACTAATAAATAGTCTATAATGTCCATTACATTTCCATAACATAAGTCTAATACCCATAGTTAATCATGTATACATATACAAAAAATTAATGTCTCAATATAAATATACCTCTCAAAAATTTATATACATCAATACATATTAGTCAAAACCATCTCAAGTCTCTCCCTACCCCTCAGATGGGGCATCTATAGAATGACTCAAATCTTGATGTCCTGATGTGATCTTAGGAAGACCCATAACACTCTATGAGTCCAACCCTATAGATATCTCTAAGTTCACTAGATGCACAAATATCCCTTATTTAAATATACTAATCAAGTACTATATGAAGGATGGTGATCATTGGGATTGTGGAATAACCTCCTCATATATGGTCATGTAATAATTCACCTACTCTATCAATCGCATGGCTTTGTCTATGACCAATAGCTATATAGGCATTATAAAAATTGTTGTCACTTCAACCAAATCCACCTATAGAGTATCTCTCTCCCTCTTATATCTCTATTTTCACCTAGTATCATCTAGAGTATCGATATCTACATCCTTTCTGTGTTACATAATTGATCTAGAAAAACCCTTACCTTTTAGTCTATCAACCTTAACATGTAAACCATAAACATATCCTAATAGTCATGTAACATCTACCACTCTCAAGCCTAACTACATATCCTTATGTTTAACATCCATGGTAATATATAAACCTGTCTATATAGACCTATAGTTTTTATATATCATGGAATAATCTCTTGATGTAGCCTATCTATCAATATATAATCCTCTACAAATCTAGATGGTCTTGATGGTCCAGCTCTATCTCCTTCCTCTAATTACATGTAAGTAACATGATGAATATATCTATCCCATATATACTTCACATCATACCTATCAATAATGACCAATCGTGTATCACCTCCTCTAATTGGCTCATATTTAGAAGCTTTCATCACTATATCATCCATTATATCATATCTCAACTCCACATTATGTAGCTATGTGTTAAATACCCTTAGTATCTATCCATCCCTTGACTAGTCTCTAACTCATCCTTGTCTCATTCCACCTCCCTTTCTACCTCCTCTCTTACCCATCACTTCTCTCATAATCCTCACACCAAGGCTTGTATCCCATGAATGCCTCACTAAGCTAGAAACCAACCTCTATCTTTAGAAACATGGAAGATCATATGATATAGTCAATCTCATTGGTCACTATCTCTCCCACCACTAATAATTTACATATACTATACTAACATCAAGTGCATCCTTCCTATCCACCCATACCATTATCTATACATGCAGCTAATTCTGCTTAGTAATATGAGGTATAATAACAAGTCCCTACTAACATCTCTCATTTATGGATCATGCCAACACATGTAGAGATGTTGGTATATTTTTTATAATGCCAAATTGTGACAATACTATATTTATCTATATATCACAATGATGTATTCATTTACATGCATAATATATCAATGATTCATTATAAAGTCCATGTATAATACATGTTATAGTTATTGGAAGTTTATCTCTCTATATGGTCTCCACATAATCTGATCCTCACCTAACACATCCACTTGTTATGTACCTAGGGATATGATATATTGATGTATATGGGTTGATGGAGATGCCAACATGTGACACACATCCCCTTAGTTAGTTATATGGGTATTAGGATAATAGAGTAACTTGTGGAAATGGTACATTGGGTAATGGTTAGCCTATATTGTGATTAGGGGGTTATCCATCCATGGGTTAGATAGATGTATATATATAGGAGATGATTATCATGGTAAAGATATCAAGTAGGCATTGAGTCTTCTATTATAAGAGGCTATTGGAGGTTGTCCCCTCAAAGATACATTGTCGAGTTATTCCTTCCTAAAGGAATATTATATGGCGTTTCCCTACCTTAAGGGTATTTCTTCATATATTGAATACTGAGATCTTAATAGTGGTATCAAAGCTTCGATTTAGACAATTTGTGGAGTGAAACCCTATTTTTTTTCAATCATCAGTAAATTTTGATTGGTTGTGAATTTTTACATAAATGTTTTACTGGATATGGATAATATTTAAGATAAGTCACAGTAAAAAAATCGAGATTTTTTTATTCTTTTTGAGGGAGTTATTTCAATTTTAGTGTTTATAATAATTTCGCTATATCTTCTGAAATATAAGGAGTTTTTATTCGAAATTTTTACTGGAGATGTAAGAAGGTATAAGAAAGGTACAATAAAAAATTTAGATTTTTTTGAGTTATTTGAAGTGATTTGTTGCAATTTTATGGATCAGTTTTGACATTTTAGGGTTTTGTGAACCTTAATTTTTTTTGTGGATCATGGAGTTACAAAAAATTTTAGGGAAGATGATGTTGATGGTAGAGAATGGTAGATCAATTTTAAGGAGAATAATACTAAAGAAAAATTATGGAAAATATAATTATGTTTTTCTTTGTTTGGGCCTGCAAAACATTGGTGGAGTAATGAATTGAGCTTTGCGCAATAGTATTCTTCATGGGAAGTAATGGAGAAAACCTTCCTAGATCAATGGGATATAAATGAAAAAGAGGAAGAAGAATAAGAAGAAGAAGAAGAATATTTTTATTCTTTAGATATGGATGATATGGATATATTTCTTGGATATCCATGGTTAGAGACTTTGGGAACAATTAATATTAAAGTTCAAAAAAAAAAATTGAAGTTTTGGTACAGGAAAAAGAAGATTACTTTACAAGATATCATAGTGAAAAAGGAACCAATAACAATCCAAGTAGATCATGAGGATAAGAAGGAAATAGGTGATGAAGAACATGATGAAGATTCAAATGATATAGATAAAGACACACTAAAAATGAGCACTTCATCTACTCAAGAGACAAAGAAGGAAAAGGTGGAAGAGGTAGTAGTAGTAGTAGTAGTAGTAGAAGAAGAAGAAGAAGAAGAAGAAGAAGAAGAAGAAGAAGAATAAGAAGAAGAAGAAGATTTTTATGCTTTGGATATGGATGATATGGATATAGTTCTTGGATATCCATGGTTAGAGACTTTAGGAACAATTAATATTAAAGTTTAAAAAAAAATTTGAAGTTTTGGTACAGGAAAAAGAAGATTACTTTACAAGATATCATAGTGAAAAAGGCACCAATAACAATCCATGTAGATCATGAGGATAAGAAGGAAACAGGTGATGAAGAACATGATGAAGATTCAGATGATATAGATAAATACACACTAAAAATGAGCACTTCATCTACTCAACAGACAAAGAAGGAAAAGGTGGAAGAGGTAGAAGAAAAGTTGGATAAGGTCAAAGTATTGGAAAATGTTGAGGTATATAGACACCCACATCATCATGAGAGGAAACAATCATGGAACTAGGTGAGGAAGTGTCATAACAACAATCATTTTGTCTATATAGGAAATAAACTTTCCAATCATTATGGATATGCATGGAATCCAAACAAAAAAATAGTATGGCAGATGGAATAAATGGGGGAATCACTATAACTATGCATGGAATAATACTTACTATGGTCATGGTTGGAATGAAAGTAGCATAATAGAATATGGTACATGAAATAAAAAGATGAATAATTATGCTTGGACACCTACGTAGAATAATTATGATCATAAAAGCAAAAAGAGGAGCACAATGGATTTTAGACACAAGCTTGGAGAGATATCACCTACCAAGATCACATATGGATGGTTAGATGATCGAGATTGGAGACAAGTGTGCAATGATTTGAAACACACTCATCCTTTGGTTTCTTCCTATGTTTCAGGGTTGAAACATGTCAAAGAGGGAAGTAATGCTATGTATATAGGGATATGATATATTGATGTATATGGGTTGATGGAGATGCTGACATGTGTCACACATCCCCTTAGTTAGTTATATGGGTACAATATATTAGGATAATAGAGTAACTTGTGGAAATAGTACATTGGGTAATGGTCAGCCTATATTGGGATTAGGAGGTTATCCATCCATGGGTTAGATAGATGTATATATATAGGAGATGATTATCATGGTAAAGATATCAAGTAAGCATTGAGTCTTGTATTGTAAGAGGCTATTAGAGGTTGTCTCCTTGAAGAGACATTATGGAGTTATTCCTTCCTAAAGGAGTATTATGTGGTGTTTCCCTACCTTAAGGGTATTTATTCATATATTGAATATCAAGATATTAATGCCACTTCTCTCCTATACCTCTCCAAATGACATATGTTTTGTCTATATGCACCAATATTAATGTTCCATCTATAAACAATATGCTCATCCACTGATCTAGTGCTCATATGTCATATAGGCCACTAAATCACAATATGGTCCCATTTGAATAAAATACATGATGTGTGAGTCTCTATAAAAGTGATATAGAATGCAAGGTCCCCATGAAAATATCTCCCCCATATCCATCATGTTAGCTATCACATATAGTATCTCAATAGGTCATAACATGTCATTCTTGTTATAGGAAACATTATTGGCCTTTAACCAAAATAATGTGATCCTCACCAAAAATATTGTATAGTGTCATCACCTATGACCCCTCTCTATAGTATGCCCATCTACCTCATATCAGGATCCTCAGGATCCACCATACATCCTCTAATGTCATGATCATCTCACTAGTGGGTAGGTGAAATATACTCATCTCACTATTCCATATCTTATCTAGTAGTATGATTAGTTCTCAATCAAATCTAAGCTCTGACATATCTAAAATTTATTCCAATCTAGTCATCTCCATCACCTTAAACTCATATTATGTAAATATTATAATATATGTAACTGCACAAGATCTACAATCTAATGTATCCAACACTAGAAATATCTCATGTAATAAAAACATATAATAGCACACTATTAATAAAAAATCAGATAAATATATCTAAATCAGTATAAAACACCCCTAAATTTCATTAACAATATCCATCATTCATTCATTAGTAATCACATGTCTATTTTTATAATTCACTAGTCTCATTTTCAACACTAGTGAATTTTCCACTCATTTTAATGATTTCATTACACCCATTAGTGATTTTGCTTCTACACCTAGAATTTTTATAGTTAAGTGAATTTTCCATCAAATTCAATTAATTTGTTACATAAATTTAATATATCATCATTAATCTCTCTAATTTCATAATTATACCATTTTTTTATGCACTAGCAATTTTTATAGACCTCATGATGATTTCTCTATTTCATTTTATGATTTTACTAAAACAAATAGCTAGTTTGTTACATCCCAAACTAATTTATATTCTAATTAGTTTTGTTTCCCACATAAATGATTTTAGTATGTATTTTTATGATTTCACAATTCACATTGATTATTTCACTACTCTCATTGACAAATTTTCCTATGGGTTATTTGTGAATTCATTTGTTCAACATAAAGTGTATTAAATGTACTATAAACAAAAATTTCAAAACTCAAAATTTCACTTATAAACATCAAAATCCTCTCTGGTCTCTATTATATTGTCACTCACTCATTGAAGTGTTATTTAACTATAATGTGATCCATTTTCCTCTAAGGACCCAGAGAAAATTTCCTCAATCAATCTCTAATAAAAAATCACTCTAAAAATAATTTTTTCACAAATGATTTTCAAATTCACCCCTCCCTCTATATATAACCTTCCCTGTATTGAAACATTTCCCCCTCCATTTTATCATTTTAACATTTTAGACCCATTTTTATTCAAATTTTGAACCCACAATTTAATCAATCTATAATAAATCATTATCCAACTTTGTAACTGTATATCCCATAAAATTTTACTCACATTAGAAAATCTATATTTTTCTTTTTTAGACCCACAACTTGCAACCATAGAGATATATCATTATCACATATAATAATCATTTGTATGAGTCGTAAGAACCATCCAATCATGTAATTTATGAATGACAAATATTTTTTTTTTGGTCTATTTTCTTATTTTAAACTAGAAGTAACTCTTTTTACACAAATTTAAACCTTGAAAGTATAGTATCAATTTTTAGTACTTCAATTTATTGATGATAATAATTATCACCACTTCATAATTTTATTTTTCATTAGTTAAGTGTCCATCTAGTTTCTCAAATGAATACTTGATGGGGCATTATCACATTCATTATCATTCACTTGGGTCAACTTTTTCTTCTTAATCATCAATGCGCTACTTCTTCTATTATTCTTTAAAATGGTCTTGCTTCACAACACCATTTCAAAGAGGGTTAAATGTAGACACATAAAATTAATTTAATGTCAAAATATATTCTTTCTATTCCCCAAATTCAAATTTGAGCTAATATCACTTCCCTCAAAAATTTAAATAATTGAATAATTATTAATTACTTAATTATGCATACCTTTTATTGAAATTTATTAATAAATATAAATTTTACACCTCACCTAGACATTTCACATTTATTTCCCTCACATTTTGACTCATCCATCCACTTCCACAACTTCCTCAACCACCTTATGAGTCCCCTTAGGAATTTTCAACCAATTTGATCATTTATTGATGACTCACTCAATCAGACCCACTTTCTTCTCAACCTATTAATTGGTAATCATTCTCATGGATGAGAAATAATTATCTATCATTTATTATTTGAGTAATTATAAATATTCAAAAAATCATCCACTATTTGATTGACCTTAAAAATATATATAAAAATATGTGAAATACATCACTTTCAATCATCCTTACCTGTGCTAATGAAGTGATATGATATTTATTAGTGAATCCCAATCAAATCAAAGCCATCTAAAGAGAATTTTCATACCAAAAATATGTCTAGTTTTAATTCAAAATGATAATATTGAGTAACCACATTTTAGAGAGTAAATCAATTCAAATCATAATGGAGGATGCTTATGGTACTCCAAAATTAAAAGTTTGTGTTTTTATTTCTTCTCACTTGTAGATTTATCCTAGTTTGATTGATTTTTGATTATATTTCCCTTGGTATTTATTTTCCTAGATTAGTTAAAATCTTAATTTAATTCACACACTTCCACTTGATCATTTTCATCCCCATGCAAATTTTCTTAGGGCACATCCTCAACATTTTTGAGCCTTCACTCCTAGGTATCAAGTTTCACTTAAATGACATTTAAGGTTGTTGAAATTCCACTTAGGACTTCCTCAAAAATATTACCACCAATTATATTAGTATTAGGATCTTGTTTTTACTATAATTAATATTATTGGGTGGAGGATTAGCCATATTATCCAAGTTAAGAGCACCACAACATCTACCCTAATTCTTACCTCTATCCCTAGTAGAATTAGGGTCATCATGATTAACATTGGAAATGAATAATCCTATTGATTTTGTCTTGACTATCCTCAGGAGTTTATAAGTTCAATTATAATGAAACTTAAATTTCAAAAATTATCCCCAAAGTTTCTTAGATATTTTAAACCTAGGATTTGATACCAATGTAATGAACCCAATTTTTTGAAATAGAAACATAACTTCACAGCTTTAGTAATTACTCTAAAAAATGATCAAAAAGAGGGATATAAAAATAAGAATACTTTATAAATAGGTCTTCCTTATTTGACCTTATAGGAAAGGACCTAGCCCACAGTATAAAGTAAGCTTGTGATGTATAATGATACTTACATACTTTTATAAATTATGAACTGAATACATATTCATGCGATTCATATTTTATCATAAGATTGACTAAATAATACACACTCTTAAATATTACATACTTCAAACAAGTGTATATCACTTTCAAAACTAAATTAAATAAATAAATATTAATATTCCCTCCTAAAAGTAGCACCATCAAATTAGTTCATGAAGATAAATAATAAGTATCTACTTAAACTTCTTACTTCAAAAAGTGCAAGATATACATACAAAATCATTACAAACTAAATATTAATTTAATAATAATAGTATTAATATTATTTACCCATTACATCCAAAAGATTATCTAATATATTTAATCAACAATAAATATTTGCATAAGATTTCAAATACCACATTAACATACACATAATGTTATCCAATTGAATTTATTTCATTTGACATTAGGGCCACCACATTTACTAAATGATTACATGATAAACTTCATTTTAATGAAGCCACCTTACAAAAATCATTATATTTTAATGACACACATTAAGATAATTTCACTAGGATACCACTAAAGGGTATATATGCCTATCAAGCCATTAGTTCATAATAACCAACTTAAGATAAGACCAATTGATAACAATAGTAATCTCCTCTACTTTTTAAATATCACATGGATAAAATATAGTTATATGTTCATAAATACCATTATCTTATCTATTAGATGTATTCACATGTAAACAATATTTAAAGAACATTATAATTTACATATTTTAAGAACTACATTAAAATTGAAACACTTAAAGCTTAATTGCCTCCAAGTGTCAATATACAACATGATTCTAGACAAAATAAATATAATAACCACCACTATGATTACACTTCATTATATAAATAACCTTATTGACTGTTTTAATTTAATGAAATATCTACAAAGATGAAGATAAAATTTTATTAGTCCACTACCAAATAAATCCAAGTGGAACCTAATGGTTTTCCTCATCAACATAATTCTTTATCATAAATTAATTTCATTTCCTTCCCAATATAAATCTTCAGTAGGTAACTAATGTATAGGATAACATCATCCAAATAAACATTTAATCTAAGAGTACAAACCAAAACTAAGAAATATCATTCTTATGCTATTATATAATCTATTACAATGAAATGTGATTATAAATATCTTTACCATATTTAGATATATTTTAATAGTTTATTAAGTTAACAAAACCTTCACCTTACTAATTATATCTACTACCTTTTAATCAAGGAATTCATAAACACACTAATCATTTATACAATAAACTAAATTAGGTAACTCGTATCAAACAAAATAACATTTACATCAACTACCCATAAACATTTTAATCATCTAAATATTTCTTAAAAGATTGAATCCAATTGTCTTAAGTTACAAAATTTATAAAACATAATCTTTCCATCTACTATCAACCCCTTTTTGATTCAGTTTATATCCTAACCAAACCACATAAAAACATCATCTTAGAATGGGAAAAATATGAATATGACACATCTTAGGTAGATATAGTATTTAATCACATCATGAATACAAACATAAATTCATGACCACATTGTAACAATATATAATCAATCCTTATATTAATTTAGCTACAAAATTCCTTAATAAGAAAGATGATAATGAACTAAAATATATTGACTCGTACCCAATTTTTATTACTACATTTTCAATTAAAGATTTAATCAAAAATATAAAAATCCAATTAATATATCCAGATTAAAAATCAAACATTACACTTAGTATTAAAATATTATTATATTCCACATATATTTGACATTTGAAAATATGAAATTTAGATAAAAACATCTATAGTTGACTTGAAACCCCATCAAATTCATTACCTTATACTTTAATCAATGAATCATGATACCACTCCAATATTCAAACTAATTATGAAAATATATGATTACTACACACTCATTAGATATGATATATTACTTAAAAAATCTCAGGTTATCACCTTAAAATCCCTAAATATGAAAGAAGAATTAATGATTTATTAATAGAAAAAGAACAAACAGTAAATAAAATCCATTATAAGGTGTAAATAGTTTCTCATTCCATAATAAGCAAGGTTAAAAGGCTCATAGACTTGTGAGCATCAAATAATTTGTGAGTAACTCCACAAATATTTTTATACAATCAAGCCCAAATTCCATATGTGTGTGTAGCCAAGTACAAAAGGTTAGGTCAATAATAACATTTTATAATCATATCATAATGATTAATACATCAGTAAAACATATACAAAGTATCATTTCTAAAGAGTATACTCTTTATAGTAGTAACTAATCTATAAAATAATTACGAAGTGACATTTTTATCATAGTTCAATGAATAGACCACACCTTATCACCATGGGACATTTCATTATAGATTCCCAAACAAGATTTAATATAAAAACCATAATATGTAATATAATAAAATAATAATAGTGCATGTTCAAAATTATTTTCCATCAATCATTTGAGTTTTATTCCATCCACAAAGAGTGAAGAAAACCCCCAACTAACTAGTCTTGATGATCCCCCATGGGTGGAAATATTAGGAACTTGCTCACAAGTATATGGCCATACAACATCAATGAGTTTATAAAAATCAATAGACTACAAAGGACAACATTATAAAGTATTAAAAAACTAAAATAAAACATTTAAACACACCTATTTCTTTCCCCATCGAAATGCCATAGTAATATAGTGGTATTTGTCATGGAAAACTTATAGGTAAAACCCCCATTGTAGGGTTTTTAATTCAAATATTAAAAAACAATTCATATCCTTAATCGGTTGTAAAACCAATTAGATAGAGTCACAAAAATAAATGTATAATTACATTGAAGGAAATATGTGTAATAAAAATGTGGAAGCATTGAAATGTAATAAACTTCACCATATTATTCCGAATACCACTACAACTAAAAACATTTCATAAAATCACTAATTTACTTACTTGCTATAATAGATCTAGACCATTTTAACTTAGAAAATCCATAGCAAGGATCCAAAACTTGAAACCCATGTAAGTCTCTCTTTTTCACACAACACATATTTATCTTACTCATTCCTATCTAAATTGATAGTAACATCCACCCATAAAGATCGTGAAGTGGTGGAATGTTACATTAATTCCATATTTTCAACATATCCATGTTTTAGGTCATGAATAAAATGGTTTCCATGAATGCTCAACATCACTTAATTGAATAAACTACCTCTAAACATGTTGAGACAAGGCAGATAAACTTCCCTTCTATCCAACAATAAGTAGGATTTACTCAGTCCACAATTATAAAAAGAAAAAAATGAGAATGTTTTAATATACTATAAACAACATTGTCAAAATACTCAACACATAATTCTAATTCAACATTAGGAAAACCATGCCAAATCCAAATTGATCAAGGATAATTACAACTAGAATATGACCATCCCAACATAACCTTAAAAATAAGTTTCTTACCTAGGTTCTGAAGGATATCAAGGCATAAATATTAAACACGAAAACCTTAAAATAATATAATCACTTAAAGAATCATAAAATCAAGTTTAGGTATGTAAGGATTCATAGCATGGTGTGATAATATGCATTCTAGTTCTAGTCACTCGAAGGCATCAGAGAAAAATAACCTTCAAACATAAAATAAATGGTTAACTAGATAATATAAAATAATGCCAAGACCAATTAATAGAGTGATATTGAAATCAAAATAAATAGACTAGTCATTTAATCATTAAATAATGAAATGTTAATTATTCCAATAGTACATGATTAGATACAATATCTCCTTCGTGACAAGTATAATAGTACAAAACTAATTATGTTTATAACTTGACTTCATCAATCAAATAATATTAAAGTAGAAAAATAAACATATCAAAATTGAAATCAATAAATGACTAAAATAACAAAAAATTCAATTGTAACAAGAATGATGATCTTTAATAAACTCATGGGTCATGTTGTAAATGTATTAATGATCATTTCATAACCTTATTTTTCTAGATTCTTGATCTATATTATACTATAGTAAAAACCTACAATCACCAAAATATGAAATCATCAATATAAATTTGATATAATCTAAATAAACAAACATGTATACTAATTAAATAATCAGTTGGAATAATTAGTTTGAATATAATATATACCAAAGTTAGTTCCTCATATATCATGATGTGTTAAGTAAATCAAGGTTTGAAACAATTAAATGTGATCATAAAAAATTATCAAATAAAAAAAAGTCCAAGATCCTAATAATAAAAAAATCTAAGTTAAAAAATGAGGTTGTAACATGAATTGGGCATGAGTTAAGTGTGTGTAAAATAATTTTCACAAATTCATTATTTTAGCAATAAATTTTAAATTTAGTGAATAAAAACTATACATATTGATATCTACCATCACTCCTCCATTATTATCTCAAGGATTTTTGTTTAAAAAGGTCTATGATATCATAATCCTAAAAGGTAGGGTCCAAACACCTATGTATATTTTTAGGTATATCAAATATGAAATATCCATTTGGTTTGCAATTATAAAGCTATATCCTCCAAACACATGATCAGTAACGTGTCTAATGTAAACATGCATGAAAATAATTAATAATTAAATGAATATATTGAGTTTGACACCATTCCTACACATCAAAATCTTATTTTGATGTATACCATATATGTGTATAAAAATCAAATCCAAAATTTATGTCTAAGGGTCACATCACTCAAAATAATTTAACTATTTTTGGAATTAATGTAAAACCCTAAGTAGCTAAAGGAAATGAGTATATAAATTGGGGAATAAAATGCTAAAATAGTAAAAACCACTAATTTATGTAATAATTATTATTTTACTTAGCCTATAAATAACAATGAATTGAAAAGTGTATACTTAGCTAGAAAACATGACTAAAACATACAAGTGGCAGGCTAAAAAGTAATGAAATTATTTTGTATAATGTCATCAACTATAAATAGGTGTCATAATCCCATTTGGATGGAAATGTGCCCCACTTTTCTAATAGTTCATTTTACTAATGACCTTTTGTGTTGCATTATTGATCATATGCAGATGAAACCATAAAATATGGTACAAATGAGAGTGATGTTAGTATCATTGAGTATGAATTCCAATTTGAATACTTTGGGTGTGATTTTAAATTGTAAATATGAGTAAAAATAAGCTCTAGAATACTTGTAGATGGACGTATGCAGAAATAGGGCTAAATATGGATCAATTAACTTAATTTCCACAATTGTCTCATAGCTTATTCATGATAATTTCCATCTAAAGGATAAATGAATGATAGTGGCCATTATAAAGAGTTATAATGTTATTCAATATTTTAAATGAGTCTAGGATAACCCTAAGATACTTCTAAAATGGAAACATATCTATTGGGGGTAGAATAATATAAGGGTGAATAGAACTACACCCTTTGCCAATAACATAGTGTGTTATAGATCAAAGGGTGTCTAGGTGGTTGTCACATGTCTGAAAAGATATAAGATGCCTAGGTGATCGATTAATTTAGATTGTGGTATATCTTACCATGTGCTAAGTGTGCATATAAGCTATAAAATAATTAAAATAAGACCTAATATAAATTTATGGTTAAGGATAGGGTCATCTCAAGTAACAATCATTACATGAAATGACATTTTAGATGAATACATTTCCCTCCATTATTATACAAAAATATAAAATTTAAATGACTAGGATAAAAGAAAGAGAGACTACTTCAACTTACGTAAGAGTTAAAGCTCAAGAATGTGGATCTGAGTCTATGAACTATGATCCATTGTGTGTATTGCAAGTTAAACATGTATGAATTAGTACATAAAAAATATCCGAAACAAAGATAAAATTGCATAAAGAGATGTGAGAGAGAGAGAGAGAGAGAGAGAGAGAGAGAGAGAGAGAGAGAGAGAGAGAGAGAGAGAGAGAGAGAGAGAGAGAGAGAGAGAGAGAGAGAGAGAGAGAGAGAGAGGAAGGGAATGAATACACCTCACTAGGTATGAAAACTAATGCAAATACTTGGTCACATTTTGTGTGTGTATAGATGGTGACCAAATGGTAAATAGCTTGGACTGGGTTAATGAATTTTCCAATCCCCATGTTTGGGTCGATTAATAACTCAAACTTGGCTTGACTCCATCATTTTCCACCACTATTTCATGGATCATGATATATGAATAACTTGGAAGGATTAATGAGTTATCCAACCCTCATGTGTAGGTGGATCAACAACTCAAGTAGGTTATGAATCCATAATTTCCTACCCATATGTATTAGATGCATCTAATGTTGAAATTATGTGATTTAGATAAAATTATTAAACATGGATTTGGGGCACATGGAAACTCTAAAATGTAAAATGTATTTTTTCCACTCAAGAATGTTAACTGATGTAGATGGAATGAGATGTCAATATGGTGTGATATTGGTAAAAAATTGGTGTAAAAGATGTGCATATGGTGTCTAAAGTATATAGTGTGGACAATGAAATGGAGTTATCATTCATCTAAGAGAATTGGTGCCAAACTGAACATATGAGAATAATGTGCCATGAACATGCACCTAATTTTGATATTTGTGTATATGGATTATACACTAAGTCATAGTAATCTATGCCTATGAATATCTAAAAGTAAAAGAGGAGTGATAATGTCACACATAATTCCCCTAATCTAAGCATACCTATGTAACTATATGTAATAAATGAGTATATATTAATCATATCTAATAATCTATGACTGAAATTTAGTAAATATAACCTATAACTATTGTACCTTTATATTATTTCAAATATTTTGTGTCTAAGGCTACTAGTAAATAGTGTGGTGGATGGACTATAGCTCACTCTAATTCTATTAGTATACTAAACTATTATCCAAAAGTGTTGTTTTTGAGAGAAACTCAAACTGATTTATGTATTACTATATTTGACTATATCTTCCTCAATCTTAATTCTATAAATATGTTTCTATGTGATGAAAAATGTTTTCTGAATGCACTAGGATGGCTTGATCTCTTTGACAAACCCCTATGAATGCCCCTTTTTTTATGGGACTTATTAAACCTACATAATAATTATCATCAGAATAAAAATCTATACATCATGTTTGTTAGGTTGAAAATGATATTTATGTGATAAACTAATATAATGTGTATACATGACCTTAGAATGTAAAATAGTGTAAGCATAAGTTGATAGTGTAAAATGTATATTAGGCATAACATTCACAAGGTTGCAAAGATTCATATAATAATGTAATGATGTATATGTACAATGAATATAAGTATAATATGGGTAAAATAACTAGGGGGATGGGGAATAATGTCCATCAATGAGCCTAGGGAAGAAGGGGAGATGCATGAGGTCCCTCATGGCATCACAAACAAGATGTGAATGTAAAAAATCAAGACACAAGTCTCATAGCCATGATTCATACATGAAAAAATACATAAAAACACATGAGGCATATAACTTAGGGTAAGAGGCCATCATACAAGGGACATGGGCATATGTCACTATGTCTGAGAAAGAATACACATAAAAAGAAATATTTAAATTTCTATATACACAAAAATTCAAGAAATATTGTCTTAGATCCACATGGAAGGACATGTTCAAATGTACACATACACAATCAATAAGCACACATAAATACATGGTAACATGTCTAAATCTTACCCATAATGAGAGAAAACTACCTTACATCTATAGAAAAATGACATATTCAAATTCCCTTGAGTAGATGTAGAAGTAAAGAGGCACAATCAAATATAAACTAGTAAAACTAGAAATGTAAGTATGCATAAGCATGTGTTATGAATCCATATAATAAAAAAGATGTAGATAAGCTAAGTCTATAGTAGTAGTACTCAAAAAAAATCTATGTTGTATAAGATGATCAATATTAAGATATAATCAATGTTAAACATATGATGTGGAGTGTAGAAAGATATAACCTTGTAAATCAGAAATTGTGTGTATGATGCCCCAAATGGGTTGATATGGCAATATTGAATCAATGTATATGCATATATGACCCCAATGGGTAGATAGTAGTAAATGTAGATATTTGTATAGGACTAACTTCTTATATAAATACATGAACCCTTAGAGGGAATAATTGAAACAGGTATGTATGATAACACTGACTACACTAACATAGATAACATATGTAGTACCAAGAAAATAGAAGGAATGTAAACATGGAAATTCATACAATTTAAAATTTGTGTTTTCTAAGGAAATATTTGAATATATATATATTTTTTAAGTATAATATGTGTACAAGAAATATGAAAATAAAAATATATATAAGGATAAATCTAAAAGATTCTATGTATAAGTAAACTATGAGAACATATTAACTGATGAGTCTTGTGAGAGACTCACTATGAAGGTGACTAGTATCAAGTAAAGAAAGAATGATTATGGATGGTTTGAAAGGAATTATCTAATATATAAGAATTATATTTACTAAATAATCTATAGCTAGAGCTAACTACAAAGTATGTCTCTAAATATTTAGAGCTACTTGAACTTGGTTGTGAACTATGGTTCTCTTGGGGACCCATCTAGTCAAAAATATGTAATTAACATGGAAAATTTATGTGAAGTGTTTTGGATATTCAATAGTAATGATATATGCATGTAAGGGGTAGAGAGAGGCTCTCTATAATCCATAGTATGTCTCTGATTCAAAAGTGTCTTTAATAAATGTATCCATCAGAGAGTGTGTATATGTGGTAATGCTATAGAAGTAGACCTCACCTACATTGGTGACTCAATTTACATTTGAGATGTGGTAATGGGTGGAACTATTAATTATACTCATATAGAACACCCTTAACTATAATAACCTAATTATCATGTATATAATTAAGACATATGTGTATGGTAGAGGGGATGAATCAAAGTTTTTGTATCCAAGTCCTACCTAGTAGCATATCAAATTTTCTAGCACTAGGTGGAACTATGAATCTGATGGCCAAATCTCTAGAACCAACATATAATGGAAGTAAAATCTCCTCGATAGAGCTCTATCCATGTAAAATTAATCTATGAATAAATGTATATGTCAGATAAATATCCTAAATTGAATATCCTAAGTGATGTATAAGTTTAATAGTATGCATATTAATGCTTGACCAGATGTTAACCATGATAATATAAATAGGATGATGATCAATGTAATGTTGTATAAAGAGTACATATAAATATGAGTCATCATCAATGATCTCATGTTCTAAGAAAGTGATAAGATACTTATCTAGCACTGTAGTATGAGACACATCAATGATATTATGTAGAGGTGCGTGTATATTGTATAAGTATGATATGCTAGTGATGGTGGATTTTATTGATAAGCATAATGAATACCTAAAGTGTAAATTATCTACTTATTTGTATTATATTGAAATGGATCAAATAATATTGTCAATGTTTTTGATTTGGCTGTTTATGACTTGGGCATTTTTGTATGAATGATCACATCAATGATATTAGCCTCTAGTAAATATTGAATCTTATGTCATAGGATGATGCATCTATTTTTGGTATAGTTGGGACCCCTATGATAATAATAAAATTCATTATAATAATAATTCATTAGAAGAGGATTTATATATCAACCTTTTTAATGAGAGGGAGAGATAAGTCATTACATTTCAAAATTTGTTGGACGATGCGAGCTAGTTAGTTTGATTTGTAAAAGGTATCCTTGCAAGAGATGATAAAATCAGATGAGGAGATGGATTTAAGGTTACATTAAATATTGTCTTTTCCTCATTATTTATATCATTAGATCTTAACTTGTATTGGGGACTATTTAAACTATTATTATAGGAACCAATCTAATTGTGTAATTTAACTTTTACATGGAGATAAGTTTGACTTCTTGTTCCTTCACTATATGGTATATATTTTTAAATGATGGGAAAATTTTGAATAATATATATTCCTGTAATAATGTTAGTAAAATTTATTTAAATATGTCCTATATTTCTCTATCTACCATGGGGATATTCATATTTTCTAATATGGTTTTATATTGCAAGACATATTCATCTATTGGCTCATTAGAATTTCCCTTTAGTTGAGAAACTTGAGCATAAAAAAATTTCACTAATGTTGATAAAAAAATATGCTTAAAACATATATATGATTGGATTAAAAGTTTTAATGGACTTATTAGGTAAATCATAAAACCATTGGAATATATATTCCTTTAAAATAAAAGGGAACAAATTAGTCAAGAGCCAATCATTAGACACGTAGTCCAAAACATTTATTGAAACATGTGTATATGATTCTCTAATTCACCCTTACCATCATAAAGAGTAAGCTTCGGTGTCAAAAATATGAATGGGAAAGGATTTATCACTATATGATGTGATAATGGTGTATGTAGTATAACATAAGAGCCTAAGTCATGAGATGGTCTAGTAGCACCATGCTAAAGGTGTAACACCTTAGACTATAGACAATGTATCTATTACCTAATGGATTGTACACCTAAACATAAGGGATGTTGAATATCCATAAGAGGTGTTTCTATTGGTTATAATTGGATAGTTATGGTAGGTTGTTATAGAGACTGAGTTCCCCTATGGTAGGTGTAATAATATTAACAACTATGGCATTAGAAGATTGAGCAAGTAATGTGTTTTTAATTTCCAAAATAGCTTGAAAAATATGTGCATGATCATGGGGATATTATTAAATTTTATCTATAAATCTCTATAAATCTCATCATTATTGATTATAAGGTTCTCATCATGGAGGGAGGAGTGTGTCCCAAGTCCCTCTTCTATATTTTTAAGATCTTGATTATATTGTTCATATTCTAATGTATTATCATTAAAGTATATATAATCAATGTGTGATGAATCAATTAGGGTGGGTATAACTAGTCATTTATCCATCATATAATCTTGAATGAAATAAATTTGGGTATGCTTAATAGGGTTACCACTAAGATTAGCACTTATTTTTAAAGGAAGATATATAACATTTTTAGATGGAATATAATAAACAAAATGAAAAAATGCTACTAGAATAGTAAATATGAAAAGCCTAAAAAATTAACAGAAATACGAAAAAGAACGATAAAAATCCTAGAAGCATATAAGGTTAGGTTTTGGATGTTATTTTAATTGAGTCATGTTCACCAAATGATTTAAATATTTTGACAATTACCATAAAACCCTGAGTAGATAAATGACCTAAGTATATAAATTAGGAAATAAAATATTAAAATATCAATATCCACTAATTTTTAAAATAATTGATTTGTTTGATTATCCCATCATAATAATGAACTGAATAGGGTGTACTTAGCTAGAAAACATGAATGAAATAGACAAGTAGTAGGATCGAAAGTGATATAGGAATACGATAGATTGTCATTATCCAAAAATAGGTGTTAGAATCTCCTTTAGATGGTAGTGTGGCCATCTTTTCCAATATCACACTATACTACTAACCTTATGTGTTTCATTATTTACTATGTGTAGATGAAATAATGGAACCTAGGGTAGACCTTCACTTTATTTTAGGAAGCTTGTGCATGCATGACTTAGACCTAGATAATCATCTCTACTTTGTTTTGACTGATTTCACTGTGGAACCATAATCCTCCATGCTTTCTATGATTTTTTAAAACACAAGTGCAATAATAATGTTATTAATAGGTTAGGTTGGAGATGATCTTAACACCCCATGTGTTGAGTATTTCCTACATACCAATACCTTAAGAGGAAATTAAACCCACTGTAGTTCTCTAAAGATAAATGCTAGTGCAAATAAAAGTGATGTTAGTATGCTTGAACATGAATGCCAAATTGAATTTTTTTAGTGTGAATTGAAATTGGAAATCTGAGTAAAAATGAGATCTAGGCTACATGTAGATGGATGTATGTATAAAAAGGGGTAAATAGGGATCAATGAATTTAATTTGCATAACTCTTTATGAGATTGTTCATGAGAATTTCCATATATGGTAAAAGATAATGAAATTAGTATGTATATATTTTTTTGATGTTAGTCAAGATCTTAAATTAGTCTAGGCTAACTGTAAGATGCTTAAGGGAATGAAAATATATTCATTGGGGGAAGAATAAGGTAAAAGTCAATACCATTACCCCCTTTTGCCAATAGTGCACAATGCTATCAAACAAAGGTGTTGTGTTATTGTTCAGGTGGTTGGAATGAGTCTAAAAATAACTACAATGCCTAGGTGATGTCCTAATGTAGGATTTGGTACATTTGGGCATAGGATGAGCACACATATAAGTTGAAAATGATCAAAAGAGACCCTAAAATGGGTCTAGGCTTAAGCTAAGGATAAAGTGGTCTCAAGTGAAACTCATTACATTAATGAATACACAAAAATAATATTTCACAATCCAAAACTCTTGATCATGTTACTATATATTATATCTTGGACTCTCCATTAAAAATATGTGTCACAAAAAAATTAACTAGAACATTGGATTGATAAAAAATTCATCATTGATTAACATTTTTTAATAATATTAATTAATTTAAATGTAAAAGGCTTTGGATCATGCTTTGAAACAATTTTATTGTGTTTCCTCCAACAACTCTCATAAAATAGATCCAAATATTATTTTTATTATCATATATTGCATGAGAATTGGATAGATAAGTGTTAGGGTTTAAAAACTAGAATATAATATGTTATTGATAGTGGTGACCTTAATTTTTTACATCTATTAAAAACCCACCATGTTTAATCACACCTTTTAAAGTCTTAGGAATCTACTAAAATTTTGGCTCTATTCTAAAGGTTGAGTTACTAAAAAAAGTTACATAAATAAAATTTTCCTAAGAAAAAGGCTCCTAAAAATAAATTAAAAAAAAATGTACCTAAGAATATTAATGTTAAAATTATGGTTTTCAATATGGAAAATACAAATCCTTCATCATTATTATAACTTTTGATTATTATCCCTCACATAAATGGCAAGAAATGCAACAAATTTCATGGTTGATAGCTTTCACGAAACTATTGTATGTATCATGAAATTGATTAATTATGTTGGATATGACTTTGAAAATTTGAATAAGAATACTAGGTAGATTTAGAATAATGGGGGACAAAATGGGTGGGGGCTTAAAGTGACACTTTTTTCCTTAAAATAACAATAACTAAAATTGGATATAATGTTAGAGATACTTATAAAAGGAATTTGACAATGAATTGAGAACATGAATTGTGGAATTTTGAATGTAATTTATAAATACATCATTTTATTCAATATAAAAAATATTAAATTGTGTTAAATAGATGAATCTATGATAATAAATTGCTCATTTTTGTGAAAATATAGGGAGATTGCATGTGTATGAACACACTCTTTTTGACTAAAGTAATGAATATTTGTACAAAACTTCATATATGGATAGGTGAAATTTTGAATATTTTTATTAATTTTATTACACACACACACACACACACACACACACACACACACACACACACACACACACACACACACACACAATTTTACAAGTCAAGACAACTAGAATATTGAAACTACAAGTGCACAAACACAAGTTTTTTAGCTTAACTTCATTAAAATCAATTTTGTTGAAATGATAGTTGAAATGTGTATATTGTTGAGATATAAGTTTTATAAATATTCTATTAATATTCAAAAAGTTATAAAGGTATTTGTAATTATACATATATAGTCCATAATGAGGTATGTTGTGTATAATTTAAGTAATAATTAAAAATAATAGTTTAACATTGAATATATATATATATATATATATATATATATATATAAATATATATATATATATTGACCCTCTAAAAATCCATATAATTAATATTTAAATAATAAATTATAAGTGATCAAGTGGGTCACAAAAGATAGAAAATGAACATAATTTTCCACAAAATCAAACGGGTTAGTTCATGATAGGGTATTGAGTAGGTTTGCTCCTCCCAAACCTAAAACAAAACCAAATTTAGAGGGAAAGGGTAAAATATATTATAAAACTGGAAAGGTCTTATGCCCTTTTGGAACCTATTATAATCATAATAAATTATTTTTCCATTTAATTCATGAACTAAAAAGGTCATGCATACTTTTTAGAAACATGCACACCCTTTATGATTCATGGATTTATCTTTATTCACATGAAATTTTCTATTTGTTTTGATTTTTGCACACTGCAAAATATTTTTTACTATTTCAACTATGTAAATTTTATAAAATCTAATTTAATTTATCTCAGTCACTACAAATTCTTGAAAGTTTAATCTTAAATTGAGTAATTTTAGTATTTAGATAAACAATGGGGTTGGGAAGTTATTATAAAACACTAATTAAATATTAACAAATGAGGAAATTAAAGAGAAGAAATAAAAATATGGAAAAAGAAATAAAAATATAAGTGGATAGGAGAGTAAACATATGATATTTTAGATAAGGTGAAGGTACCTCATTCATACCAAGTAATATTTCAAATGTTAATAACATACACAATTCCATGGAATTTAAATAGGTCTATCTTCGAATGATATAAAAGAACTTAATCAATCCTTATTGAATGATGAAATTCAAATTATACATCATGTAAGTAATAAATTTTTAATGAATGATGAAATATATGGAGAAATATAATCTAGTGAAACATCTATTTGTAAAATCTTTTGAACATGATTATAATCAACATCAATTACTAGCCCTAATTCATGTTGCCCCTAATGAAGAGAAATTCACTTCACTTATAGGATATAATGTACCTAGACAACCCTATAATATCCCTTATATAGTTGAATTGGTAACACCACCCAATTTAATACAAAATATAATTCCTACACCCACACCAAAAAGGATAATGTGATGAACACCAAGGTTTCCAGTTGAAATAGATGAGAAAATAATAAAATCTATGAAAGGTAAAAATTCAAAAAGACAAATTCAACATCATGCTCAATGTCTATGGGACTACGTATTTGAGAACAAAAGTCATACAAAATGATGTCAACTATTCTTTAAATTAATTAAAATGTAAAAAAAAATTCCATGTGATGCATAATTTAGGTTTAAGAATGATCAATATAGATAGAAAAATAATTTAGTAATGAAGAATTTATTTAATACATTTAAGGTAATATGCAATAGAAGTAAAAAAAAGATAGTAATGTTTCAAGATGAGTAATAATGAAATCTATAGTGATGAAGAAAACATATATATCTTTAATTCTTAGTGAAATAATTAAATCCTTAAAATTGAATAGAAAAACTCTAATAAATACCATAAAAATAAGGACCAAGCTTAATGACCTTATACACATGGATTGTTGGGCATTTAGTGTTAGACTTGTTAGAGGTACAATCATTGAGAGGGTGGGGGGTGGGGGAATTAGTGGGCCCAAATAATCCAATTTCAATCCTAATTCCTTTAAACCTTTAATCATTCAATACATGAATTCATGAAGCATAAACATCATTCATACTAATGAACAAGAAAGATAATGCAAGATAAATAACATAACACATAACATATGTAGGAAACCCTCTTGGGGATTAAAACCCACTCTCAAGCCTGCAAACACTTGGACTGCTTGTCCTATAAAGTATTATAAACCAAAGACTACTCAAGTCCTTTAGACCAGAAATTAGTGAAACAAAAGTTTTATAAAGAGCACTAGCCCCTAAGATGATCAAGTCCTTTTAACCACCTAATGGTCAAGTCATTTTGACCCAAAACCTTGGTAAAGTCCTTTTTACCAAAGACCTTTATTGAAACAATTGTTTCACAAGGATTAATTACACCTAAGGAAGATCAAGTCCTTTAGAACCTCCTATTAAGTGAACACCTCCACCTTAGAATTGATGTCTTCAACACCTGATGATGGATCTATAATTTTCTAACTCTTGTAAAAACTCCCTCTCTATCTCATATAGGCCTCTCACATATGCATAACATAATATTTCTCCTTATTCACTAAAAATACCCTCATATACATCTAAAACCACCTTTTGGACCAATTCACTCCTTAGCTCATACATAACGACCAAATATGAAAAAACTCTATCACAACATCAATTACATGACTAAGAGGTCATAATCATAGAAAAAACTCTAATCTACCTTTCAAATCAACCTCCAAGCTCATAAAACATCCCCTACCCTTCGCTCATACTCAAATCATCCAAAACATCCTTTTGGATCAACTTAGACTTCTTCGCTCATCCTCAACCTACAAGAGAACTATTATAACATTAGAAATATGTCTTAGACATCATACACATAGTCCTTAATCTTATCTATTCATCAACCCATCCACTAGGCACATTATCTCTCCTCTCTTCTTTGATTTAATGAATACTACTCTCACACAAGCCCTGCACAAGTCTAAAAACCATCTCATTTAGTTTCCTTATTTATAGAGCCTTCATGATTATCAACATCTTATTCATCCATTAGTCGTGGATTAACCCTTAAGGCATCTATCATATGAATACATATCTCAATAAAATATTCATAGTTTAGTCATAACATTTATGGGTTATGCTTAGGCAATTACACCTTTAAATTAGGCCCTTGTAGCTCTTATATGTCTCATGGAGACCGATTCACCCATTTATCACTTCACAAAGAAAAAAAATAACATAATACCAATTATAAATTAATATTTACAGTCCACATGACCCATTAAACTTCCTAAAATGATTGCATTTAACTATGCTCACTTCTGCATATCATCAATTTGCTCAAACATTGACCTAGTGCACAGGAACATCATGAACACACACATAGTCAACTTTTAATTCTTTGTTCATAAATAATATCAATTGGTAAAAACTAAAAATATCATAAAAATCATCTATATGGAGTCTAAAATAATTTTTAATAGCTATTACATCATAAAACATTTGAACATCATCAAAATAAGCACAAATATCCTTCTCAAGTTACTTGCAGAATAGAGTCAAACACATAGTAAACTTTAGAGATCAATAGTTTTGATTATACATACATTCATAAATTATATTTAGGTTCAATATATGTACCATTTATTTATATTCAAATTTTATTTTTATAGAACTTTTGAATTTGTCCTGAATCAAAAGTTATGGATAAAATATAGAGCATTAGTTTTTCAATTTACAAATTTCAAATATTCAAATGCCAACGGTCACAATTAAACCTCAGACACTATGATATCATCTCATGTAATCACTTAATATATGAATAATTTACCTTTGATATTATTTTAAGGATATTAGTCTTTAATGATGTTAAACTTCGAATAGGTTGATCACTTTGACTCCACTTACGTTGTCGATCTCAATGGCATGATTAAATGTGAACCCTTATATCCTTATCCTTTACCTTTTCTCAAAATTATACCCAAAAAAATTATTACCATATCACTACTTCCTAAAATCCTAGATTAAGTTCACTCCATCAATATCCTTAAGAGTTTCTCAAACTTTACCTTGTGCAAATTTGACTATGGGAACCTTTGTAATATGTCTGTAAGGTCAACTTTACACCTTCATATGTTTTGCTCCGCTCAAACACATGTTCTAAAATTTGGAAAATATGTTCTCCTTTCTCATAGGAATCCAACCATGTATTAATATTATACTATAACCCTTTTTCATGAATGATATAATGCAATTAATCTTCTCACTCATTATTTTTTGCCATAGAGTAAACTATGTCAAAAATTGCCTAGGAGGTTAACTTTGAAGATGCATATCTTTTGATAAACTTTATTGAATGACCTAAAATTTATATCATAGTAAATAGGATAAAAACTAAACAAACCCATATGATCAAATAATTTTTAAAATTTCACATGTGTAAAATATAATTATATCAAAATTCCTACTCAACTTTTCTTGCCACATACAAATTTGGCTAAGTATGAGAAAACACTATCAAACTGGCTGGGAGCCCAACTTTGCAATTGCATTTATTTTATCAAAATTAGTCACATGACCTAAGATTTATTTCATAATATATTATCATATATGGGAATTCATTCATATATCAATGTTATCTTGAAAATTTTATACATGAGAGATATGACATCACTAAACTACTTACTTGACTCTATTTGAACATAGAAAACACTATCAAAATTCTTGGGATCCCAACTTTGCACACACATATCTATGGATCCACTTCATCACATGACTTGAGACTTGGACCATATTAACTTTGGGATAATTTTATCACAACCATATAACCAACTCCCCTTGAATCATCCACACATGGAAATTATGATTTCATCAAATTGCCTATTCAGATTTTCTTCCACTTGACCCAAAAAGTCTAGATAAAAACTATGGACTACCAAATGAATTTTACTTATGCAAACAAGAACTCAATTCATCCTTGACCTATGATATGAGATATTTCAAAATATCAATACTTAAAACTCATCCCTAATCATCTGTAAATAGTCAAACTCTCAAGATCAATGAATCCTACTTCAAGCACACTAGGACAAACACATTGCACACTTTGTCATTGTCACTTTAGACTATCAAGCCACTTCATTCACTCACTTGGACATTTCCATGAAATCACTATGACATCATTTAAAAGTCTCCAACAAGACTCTAATAAAAATATAAGGTATTGGTTGAAGGAACAAGTAATTTGATTTAAAATTTATGGCATGCGAACACAATGGCCTCATATAATGTAAAAGATGTTAAAATAATAAAATGTTTAAAAACATTGTGAGCCACATGTAAAAAATTTATTGGATATGACCCCAAAAAAATTTTATGAAAAATTTATTGAAAAATTTAATGGTCAATTCAAAATTAGGTAGATATCATTTGAGATGTGCAAGCCTTTTTATGTTAAAATCAACCAAAACTACACAACATATTATTCTATGGTACATGCTAATTTTATTATGCATTTTGATGTTTTTCATCATATACATTGTAATTTACATACTATTGATATTATGTAGGAATGTATGGTGACTTCCCCACCTCAAATATCAATATAATTAATCCAAAGTATTTTATGTTAAAGACTTGAGCGATAGTTTTATTCCAAACAATGTTTAGATGGAACATGTAATAGTTTTAGTGGTTTGTTAAATTTTATTGACTGTATATATAAACAAATTTCACATGAATTTTGAAAGAAACTAGTTGATTATAAAAATCACAAAAATGTAAAGTATGTATTAAAAGATGGAAAAGAGTCAACAAGATGTGAGTTGGTTATGACAAAAGTTTTTTGTATCTAATTTCATCTTTGAATTCAAGAAGAATATTATATACCAATATGCAAGAAACAAAAAAATTTAAATGCTTAAATAATCAATTTAATCTCTACAAGGACAACTTCTTAGTTCACATTATTATTTTAGTTATGGACTTTTCTTATAACTGCAAACTAAAACTGTAGAATAAGGCTCAATCCTAGTACTATAATTTAATTCAAATTAGATTTGTCATGTATATTACATTAATACATGCCCATGATAGTATATATGATAAAAAAATATTTTTAGGGTGTAACACTTTTATATGAGTGATGACATATCACATTCTCTAATTTTTTTCCAATAAGGTTGTTAGAAATGTTTGGTGTGAACATTATGCAAGAAAATATTTTTGAGATGCATATTTGTATTAGTGATCATGTATATGTTGTGGGAAAGGAATAATAGTAATAATAATAGTTGTTATAACGAAGAACCTAGAGTATCAATAGGGAAAGCTAGTAGCTAAACCACTTAATAATAGGAGATAATTATAGTATA
This sequence comes from Torreya grandis, assembly GCA_037957365.1. Classification (NCBI taxonomy): domain Eukaryota; kingdom Viridiplantae; phylum Streptophyta; class Pinopsida; order Cupressales; family Taxaceae; genus Torreya; species Torreya grandis. Next base: position 1,006,027 of record JARHVA010004113.1, read on the forward strand.
AATTTGGAATATATTCCTTTGAATAATTTAATGGAAGATGATTAACTGATAAATTATGTTTTGTGCACTTTGAGCCTTCATATATTTCATGAATTATGGATTAATTCCTATCAATGTTATCATAGCATGGACTTCTAGACCTCTCTATATAACATTTGTTTATTGATTTCATCAAAATAAAATTTTGAGTTGCATTAATATGATGACCACATGAAATTTTTATTCATTTAAATGTTCACCCCTACTTGCACATTATCCACTAATTACATTGAAGACCACATGAACATTTTTTGGCTTTACCATCTACCTAAATTTTTACTCTCTCATTTCCAACTTTTTCATCTTCTATTCATAGTTTAAACACTCCATCTTTCTATTTATTTTCATTAAAAAAATTTAAACACACACACACACACACACACACACACACACACACACACACACACACACACATGTATGTATGTTATTAAAAAAAATTGTTTTCATTTTTATGATATGTAGAAGAAGGCCATATAACTATTCATAAGGCCATTTACTATTTATTCTACTATTTCTAGGAAATCAAAAAAAGTTTGTAAAAATTCTACATGAGAATTTGATAAATCAAAAGTTTGGATCTAGCCATACTTAGAGATTGAATATATTAGACATATGATATTATTCACTTAGACCCTTATATTCTATAGAATTAGTTGTAAGCTTACACACACCTAGCACGTTCTTTGGAAATTCAATGACATAACTCAGTGAGCCCATATCTAACCTAAGATAACAATGTCAATGATAGCATTGGGGGAATTTTTTCTCCACCAAATGGAAATTTATTCTGAAGGAGGATAAGAATCTAATCATAAGATGTTTTAGTCTAGTTTGAAGGATCAACATAGCTCTGTTTAATGCATAAACCAAACTCTCCATATTTATGTGTTGAACCCAAAGCTTATTCATGGGTGATAAGGCCTTAAGAATAATTAAATATCATTTTTTATAGTTGAAATTTATCCACTAAACTTGAGCTCTAACACCATTTGGCATTTATAAAGATTTGCAACAGTATAGATTTTTTTGTCACTCGACATCCAATCCTTTTTGTTTCATGACTTATCCCATCATGAGCTTGGAAAATGAAAATAACCCTAAATGAATTTGGAATTATTTGTAGACCTATTCACATGTATCTCCATCACCATTCATGGTTGGATTGTTAAATACAAAAACCACAATTTTTTACACAAAGACATTTGTGAATGGAATAGACATGTATTGAGCCTAAAGGTTTGGTTCATGTAAGTAGTATTACATTTAATGTATTTTTTAGGTTTGAAATTATTTTTTTTATGTTTAGATGTTTAGGTTTATTACATGGTGTGTGGCTATTATTATTTTTTGTTTATTGCTTAGGTGTCATTGTGATTTTTATAATTAATGTTTTATATTATTATTATTATTATTATTATTATTATTATTATTATTATTATTATTATTATTATTATTATTATTATTATTATTATTATTATAGTTTGTTTCGGATTTTAGGTTATATTTTTTAGATTTATGTATGTTATTTTATTCATTATATTTTATTAATGTTTTTAAAGTTCTGTAGTTTATATTTTCAATAGTATTTTTATATTAGTTTTTTAATTAATTATTTTATATGTTTTGCTATTAATTGTTAATTATTTTTTATAATATGTGCCAATCATTTTTTATCAGTTTACACATAAGAGTTTAAATTTTAATATAATTTATATTAAAAAAATAAGTCATTTTTGTCATATTTTAAAGTAAACATCCTATCTAAGTCTAGGGTCTTGTGATTCAATTCCTTTTTAATTTTGAGCTTAAAATAAGCCTATGTTTAAAAGGAATTTTGTAAAAAAAATCCTCTCCAATGTAAAAGTTTCATACTCTGTAATGAATGCATTTTCAGGCAAACACAATGTCCCTAAGTTCACACTAGGGGAGAAAATGTTAGAAATATTTAGTGTGAACATTATGTGAGAAAATATATTTAAGATGAATATTTGAATTAATGGTTATGTATATATTTTGGGAGAGGAATAATAGTAATAATAATGGTTGTTAGAACAAATAATATATATTATCTATATGGTAATTTATTAGTTGAACCACCACATATTTAATAGGAGATACTTATATTTTAAATATGTAATGTCTTCCTTTGAATTTTAATGTAAGATGATTGACTAAGAAATTATGTTGTGTGCAATCTGAGTCTTTGGGTCTTTCATGCATCATGGATTAATTCATAAAAATTATTTTGAGATAGTCTATAGGAATATTAAATCAAGATAAATCATGTTTGAGACACACTACATTTGGTCAAATAATTTTATAGGATTATTTAATAATTTTCAAATGTTTTACTGGTTAAGTAAAATGCTTAAGTAGAATGGGGTTCAAAAATTTTGGATCTTCTTTGAGGCTAGTCATGGTAAATGGTACCATGATGGTATAGGTACATGTGTAAAAATAACACTTAAAGAAGATTAGGGAAAGCACAAGGATGTTACAAATTTGATCAATGTTATATGTATTGTGACTTAGTGTATGATTTTTTTGTCATGGATTAGATAAATATTATCATGTGTGAAGATTATTTTGGTAAATGGAGTAAACATACAAGGTAGTACATGAATATTATATTAAAATACTTGGATTTAGTGTTTTTCACTACATTCGAATCTCAAATTTTAGTTCATGGACTATTTATACTAGGGGTATAGCATGTTTTTATTTGAGCCATATTGAATTTAACTAGAATTAATGCGAGTCAAAATAATAAATTTATAAATGGTATTTTAGACTCATAACACTTGTAGACAATATTAATTCACTCCAATAATTGATGGATCATGAAATGGCATCAACGGTTGACTTTGACCACATCTCAAATCTTATGCACTAAGTATAATTTATTTATAATTTAAATGTAGACTTACTTCTATTGGTGATATATTTATTTTTTCATATATGTTCTTGCAATTTGATTATAATTGAAATGTAAGGAAAGTTTCTACAATCATTGAACTTATGTCATTGTGTAGAGCCAAGAAAAATTAACCACATATGTCATGGATGGAGATTTAGTTTATCCCACTAGATTTATAGTGGTTATATGAAATCAGCTTTGTAGGTTCCATCATAAAAATAAAAATAAAAATGATATTTGAGAAATTAGAAAGATGCATGGTGGTGTTTCACAGTTCAAATTTGGTTATCACTACAAATATTCAAATGAATAAATATCGTGTAAAGCCTAACAAAATTTTTTTGTGGAAAGTTATTGAATCTAAGCATGAAGTGATTCTTAAAACAATTAAAAATAGATTTGATGCTAAAGGTACATTGGATTGACTTTTTAAGGTTTGTATGAACAACTCATATTGTATCTTAAAATAATATATTTGAATTATTTGATGCAATATATTTTAATTTTGAATTATTTTTATCATTAACCATTTATTTCTATTTAAATTTTTTTCTAAATGTTTTAATCTAGGTTATTGGCACCACGTGAGATTACACCTTCACATGGTTGATGATGTGAGAAGATAATATTATATTTTTAAAACAAAGAGAAATGAAATAAAAATATATTCCTCTTTGTGATCTAGTCATTACTCATCTAATTTAATAAACACATTAGACATGCTTCTTGTATTCCTTTTGAGGTTATCTAACTCAAGTAGTATGTTTCACAATATTCTATAATTTTTTTTCTTAAAAAAATACATAAAAAATGATTCAATTAGAGATTATTGTATACAAAATAAGACTCATCTAAATTTAGAACTCATGTAACAACTTCTTAGATAATTACTTCCATGCCATCTCAAGTAGAAATTCTTGTATGCAAAACAAGACTCGTCTAAGTGTAGAACTAATGTAAAAACATGATAAATATTTGAACACTTTAGAAATTAGATAATAAGTATATAAAATATGAATAATAAGTTGAAAATTTTCTGGATATAGGTCTAAATAGCTCTGGAAGAGCCAAGAAAAATAAAAAAAATTGTATGTACTCAAGAAATATCATGTGAATGTAGATAATTTGTTATATAAAGTGATATGAAAAATGAAGGAATTTAGTGGTGTTATTATATTTCTCTAAATATAGTAATTATTTTATCTTGTTTAATTTATATGATTATGTATGACATTATGATCTTGATAGTAGGTATAATATCTATTTGATGAGACAATATGATATAGGTCTATGTGTGCAAGCTTTATTACTTTTGTGACAAGCTCTATTTTTGAGTCACTTAAAATGAATGCATGATTTTGAAAGCATGTGTAGGTTTTATATAGTAGAGAGAATAAAATAAAAGGTCATAAATATTGTATAAGTTAGAGATATTTTATTCATTGAGAGTTAAGTTATTGTGAAGGTATTTCTTGTAATTATTATAGAGTTTTATGATTGAAAAAGTATTGTAAGGAGATTAATGGAAGTTCTAGACATATGGGAACATGAAATGAGTATTTGAGAGGAATATATACTAATATTTATAATATTAAGGGTTTTCATCCTAATGGTTTATCATGAAGTCCTTAGAGGCTTATATACACATTATAACACAACCCTATAACTTGTCATTTTGAAGAGTTTGGGGAATATTTGTGGAGTAATGAATTAAGGAGAGAATAAAGGGATATTATAATGTTTTAAGTGTTATTTTTTATTTTATAAGTTTAGAATAAAAATACCGCAAAAACTAATTTTCACTACCGTGAAAACCTAGAGTAGGGTTTACTGAGTCCAAAAGTTGCATATATTATGTTTGTTGCATGTAAATTTAATGAAACCTTCATTAAGGTTTTAGAGGGATACAATTAAGGTTATTAAAAAAAATTTAATCATGGAAAATTATTTAAAATGTTTTAAGTAAGAAAACTTAGTCTATTAAGTATTCATTCTAACCATTTCTATTAATATTTTGGTCCTTTAAAATACATTTATTTACGATAAAAAACTCATTTCCATGTGTCATTGATGTCAAGTAAGAGAATAATGATATGATTTTTAATATAGTAATCTTCAATTGGATTTTATGAGATTACGTTTCTTCTCAAGCCATCATAGCTATCATACAATCCATGATAAAAGTTTGCTTAGTTCTCTCACTTTGGCATGATAAGATTCTCTTAAGGGAAACATCTAGTCAACCATAAATTTTGATCTTAGGGCCTAATTGAGAATGGATAAAAATCAATATATCCTTAAAATAATCATTTACATGTGTCTACATATAATTTTTATTTATTGGGATAACAATAAGAAAGATATCCACCCCACTGACAAGCTTTTTATCCTTTAAGAGACATTTGGCTGCAAGAGAAAACTCATTTTCATGTCTCACTCATGTCGAGTGAGAGATAATACCATAGGGATTGGTTATAATAATTTACCATATAATTTTATGAGTATATAATTCATCTCTATCCCTCACATTTCTCTTATAACGTGTGATAGAAGTTGTCTCAATTTCTCACTTTAGGATGATAAGATTTTCTTAAGGGATGCATCTAGTCATTTGTAAATTTTGGTCCCAAGGCATGATAGAGAATGGATATCCAACATTATAACCTTAAAATTCACATACATATGTTTTCACATAGATGGTTCATTAATTTGGAAAAATACATATAATGTATGCCTCCCATTGATAAATTTTTGGCCCTTTAAGAGATATTTGTTTCAAGATAAAAACACATTATCATGTCTTGCTCATGTTGAATGAAAAATAATCATATAGTGGTTTATTTTAGGAATAACCCATGAAATTTTATGAGTAAATTATTTATCTCTATCCCTCATGGTTCTCATGAAACTTGTGAAGGAAGTTCAATCCATTTTATCACTTTAGGATGATAATATTCTCTTAAGGGATGTATCTAATCAACTATAAAATTCAATTATAAGGCCTAATGAATACTAGATAATAGTAATTATATCCTTTTAAATCCCATATATATGTGCATGTGTAGATAGTTCATTAATTGGGATAATGAGCTAGAATACATGCCCCCACTAGTAATATTTTAGCCTTTTAAGAGACATTCAATGAGATTAAAATCATTGTCATGTCTTTTTTATGTTTACTAAAAAATAAGCATCTAAGGGTATATTATAGGACTCATCCATGCATCTTTATGGGAAAATATTTTATCTCTAACCCTCAGAGTTTTCTTGAAAAGCATGAATAAAGTTTGGTTAATTTTCTTAGTTTTAAAGGATAAGATTATTTTAATGGATGCATCTTATCAACTACAAGTTTTGGTCCCATGGCATGAAAAAGATCTAATAATGAATATTATACCCTTAAAACACCCATCCAGATGTGTCCACATAGGTATTTAATCAATTGGGATAATGATCCATAAGATAACCCTCCTACTAACAATTTTTTGTCCTTTTAAGATATATTTGGCTATGAGAAAAAATTGATTACTGTGTCTCATTGATGTTGACAAAAAGATAATATTCTAAGGGTTGCTTATTTTACTTGACCATGAAAGTGTTGGAGTAGGAGATTATTTTCTATCCCTCATAGTTTTCCTATAAAGCATGATAAAAATTTGCTCAATTTTCTCACTTTGGGTAATAAGATATTTTTAAGGGATGCATCAAGTCAACTAAAAAATTTAATCTTAAGACCCAATAAGACCAGATAATAACTACTCTACTTAAAATTTCCATTTGGATGAGTTCACATAGGTTGTTTATTAATCAAGATAATTATTCATGAAATATTCCCCCACAAACAAGCTTCTAGTCCTTTAAGAGACATTTGGATATGAGAGAAAACTCATTACCATGTCTCACACATGTTGAGTGAGATATATTCATCTAGGGTTTACTTATAAGACACATCCATATAAGTGTAGGATAATCCAATTCATATCTTTCCCACAAGGTTCTCTTGCAATGAATGATGAAAGTTAACTTAGTTTTATCATTTTGGGATGATAAAATTATCTTAAGGGATACATATGGTCAATTATAAATTTTGGTCCCAGGGCTCAACCAAGACTAGATAGTAGTCATTCTATCCATAAAATGCACATATGAGTACAACTACCTACATAATTCATTTATTGAGCTAAAAATCCATAATATATACCCCTACTAACAAGATTTTTGCCTTGTAAGAGACATTTCAGTATGAGATAAAACTCATTGTTGTGTCTTTATCATGTTGAGTGAGAGAGAATTCAAAAAAAAATTCTTTGAGGACTTGTGGATGGAAGTTCAAAAATAGACTGTTCATATTTAGCCTTCATGGTTATCCTATAATGTATAATGGAAGTTTTATTAGTTTTATCACTTTTTAATGATGAGATTATCTAAAGGGATGCATTCGATCAACTATAAATTTTAGTCTCAAGGCATAACTAATATAGGAGAATGATTTTTATATCCTTAAAACACCCATATAAATGTGTTCACATTGATGTTTCATCAATTAAACTAACGAGCCAGAAGATATGCCCCCCAATAATAATGTTTGTCCCATTAAGAGACAATTATCGATGAGATAAAATTCATTGTCATCTTTCTCATGCTAAGTGATAGAGAATCCTCTAGGATTACTTGGAAGACTCATCCATGCAAATGTAGGATTATATGGTTTATCTCTAGACAGAAAAGTTATCTTGCAAAATGTGATATATGTTCACTTAGTTTTCTCACTTTAGGATGATTAGATTCCCTTAAGGGATACGTTTATTAAATTGTAAATTTCAATCATGGGGCACAATTTATACCAAATAGTGGTTGTTCTAGCCTTAAAATTCTCATCTAGTGGCATCTTCATAGATGTTTCAGCAATTGGGATAATGATACAAAACATATTCCCCCTAACGACAAGATTTTAGACCTTTAAGAGACATTTAGATATGAGATAAAAATTGTTACTTTATCTCACTCATTTAGAGTGAGAGAATATTCTAGGGGTTACGCAGAGGACTCATCCATGAAAGTGTAGGAGTATATGTTTCATCTTTAGCCCTCAAATTTATCTAGTAATGCATGATATAATTTCACTCATGTTTGTAACTTATAGATAATCAAATTCTCTTGAGACATGTGTCTAATCAACTAAAAATTTGGATTATGGGGCCAAAAAAAGATTTGATAATGGTCATTATAGCCTTAAAACACCCATATAGATTTTTCCACATAGATTTTTTATGAATTGGGATAATTATGTAAAATATATACCTCACTCTGAAAATATTTTGTCCCTTTAAGAGACATTTCATTATGAGAGAAAATGTGTTTTTGTGTCTTTCTCATGTCAATAGAGAGATAATACTATATGAATTGTATAGAGGACTCTCTAATGCAAATTTAGGAGTATCTTATTTTTTTCTACTCCTCATGATTTTCTTACATGTGACAAGTATTATCAATTTTCACACTTTGGGACATTTATATTATCTTAAGGGATGTGTCTATTCAACTACAAATTTAAGTCTTAGGGACTAATAGAGATTGGGTAACATCCATTCTATCCCTAAAACTCCATCTAGGTATGTCTATGTAGATAATTCATCGATTAGGCTAAGAAGCTAGAAGATATTCCTGCGCTAACAAGATTATAACCCTTTAAGACACATTCGGATATGAGATTAAAAAACATTTCTATGTCTTATTTGTGTCTAGTTAGATAAAATAATATGGGATTTTATAAAATTAATCATCCATATAAGTGTATGAGTAGACAGTCCATCTATAGTCCTCACGAATCTCCTATAATGTGTGCTTTAAGTTCACTCATTCTTCTCACTTGGGGATGATTATATTATCTTAATGAATGTATCTATTAATCTAAAATTTTAAATTATAGAGCATGACCAAGACTAAAAAATATTTATTCTAGCCTTGAAACACCCATTCAAATGTGTCTGCATATATAGTTTTTTAATTGGGCTAACAAGCCATAAGATATTCCCCTCACTAACAAACTTTTTGCTTGTTAAGAGACAGTTGGTTAGGAGAAAAAAATAGTTACCATGTCTCACTCATGTCAAATAGGCACTTCATATAGGACTAATCATTTAAAGAGTAATATTATATGGATTATCTCTATCCCTCATGGTTCTCTTGAAATTTTCAATTGATGTTCATTCATTTTTCACACTTTGGGATTATGAAATTCTCTTAAGGGATGCATCAAGAAAATTACAAATTTAAGTCTTAGGCCCCAATCGAGACTAGATAATAGTCATTATAGCCTTTAAACATCCATATAGACATGATAAAAAAGGTAGTTAATTTATTAGGATAATAAGTCCCAAGATATTCCCCCCACTGACTAACTTTTAGTCTTTTAATAGACATTTGGCTACAAGAGAAAATCATTATTGTGTGTCACTTGTGTCAAGTGAGAGAGAATATTATAGGGTGTTTTAATAATAGTTATTCATGAAAGTGTAAGATATAAAGGATCATCTCTATCCCTCACTATTCTTCATGCTTAAGTTCATCGAACATCCAATCACTCAAAGCTCCTTCAAAACATAGAATTATGTATATGATCATATCTAGAAAGGGTGAAAAGAACATAGTTTTATATGTATCAATGCCACATAAGCCTTTTAATTGATAGATTAAATAATACCTACTCTATTTTATTCCATAGTTGAAAAAAAAATAAAAGAGTTCATTTTCACCTTCTATTTACTCTCAGGTATGAGTTCTTGTTTTAAACCTAGAATAAGGTTTAAGCCCAAAAAGAGGCATGTATTTCAAACTTTAAGTCCAAATAGGATGAAATTTAGTTTATATTGACTCACATCCTCCCATACAATATAACATTAGTTTCATGATGTTAAATGTCTTAAAACTCCCAATATAAGTGACTATGGTTTTTGGACCTACATAATATGTGGTCATATAAAATGCAAAAATTGGTAACTTGAGCATGGCTAATGACACCAAACCCATAGGTCTTTCTTGATTGATCTCATGACCCTCTTGGGATTGTTTTCATTTATTTCCAATCATTCATAGCCTTCTATAATTGATCCGAACTAAGTTAAGACCCTCTTTCATGACTAATCCATCCCCCCAAGTCCCATTTGCTTAGGACAATATTGCCACACTAGGAATATAACACCAATGCCACTACTATCTACTTTTAGTGTTATTTTCCAATCTCGTTTTTGGCCCCAATGGTCAATTCCTTCCATTTTCCCATCCTTATTCTTGTTGTCATAACACAAGCAAATTCAGTCCATGAGTAATAGATCCCTATATAAGAACATTCAAAGATCATTTGGAAAGGCTTAGAAAATATCAAAAAGTAAGAAAGAATACAAGAAAGACTAATGAATCACATTTTACTATTCTCTACGTATAGACATCCAATACTATTTATAGCTTATTCAAATCCTTACATTAGTCCCTAGTCATCTCAAGCACACCTAGTTTAGCATTTCCTTGTATTCTCATATGACAATTGCACCAACCCCTTTCAAAGGGGAAACTATATATGGCTTGATCCCTTTATACTATTGGTATGTAGGTAGTGTGCCCACACACAAGGTGTGAAGCGTGTTTAGCATATCTTACACACACTACTTGCCCCCCCCAACCCCCCTCTTATTTGAAATGGGTTAAAGTATAATGGAAGATAGGGTTTAAAGAGAAAATCTTGTTTATAAGGAGATCTACAAACTTTCAAATACCAAAAATTTATAAATAGGGTCATATAGACCTATTGAAAAAAAACCTAGAAAGCTCAAATCCTTAGGAAAATAGCATTGGATAAGGACTACAACATTGGTGCCACTCCTATCTAGTTCCAACACTCCTATTTAATCAAAAAATGATCACTTATAAACTCTAAGGGATCAAATAACTAGTATGACAAATTTATTTTCATATTTACAAATGTAGAATCAACTATTACATGAAAATATCACATTATTGAAAAATCAGATTATAATACAAAATCCTGAAAGGCACCTTATCATCAATCATGTACATGCACCTTCACCTAGTCAATTGGTTGCAAGTAATGTTACATATAATGATAAGAAATCAAAATAGAGTACATCAAGACATACATCGATATACATATGCACTAGGGGCATCTTCTATATGACTACACCATCTAGATTATCTCATTCCTACATCACACATTCTAGTTAGCATGTTGATGTACATTACTCACTTTCTTACATAGATTACTCTATCAACACTCATGAGTATATATCACTTGTGTATTTCTTAGCATATATATAGTCTTGTACTCATATGTCTTCCATACTTTTCCTTTTGCTTTGATTAGTTTGATGTGATTATAATTCTAGTTCCTTACATGTTTTCTTTTCTTCCTTAACGTAGTTATATTGTTTGCATTTCTTAGTTCAATTTTTTTCCTTTATGTGCCTTAGGACATCTGTTAATGTCCTTTACTTTTATTCATGTG
>JARHVA010004113.1:1022500-1107500 GCA_037957365.1 Torreya grandis
AAATGTTTCAACACTTAGAAGCATTTAAAAGTGAGAATATGAGTTCATGATCATAGGTTCATGATTCATGTGACAACAGTAATGAACTTATAATCTAATATAGAATTGAAAAACCTATAAGAAAATACTAGAATATCCATAAAAACCTCATGCTTATAAGAACTCAAACATCCATTCTAATCACAAGAAAGATGAATAGAAAATGGTGCATAGCTATATTCAATTAACATAATCTATATTAAAACTAAGATGAAACAACGTAAAGATTAAACTCACCCATGGAATAAAAAGACATTAGTAACACAAGTAGGGTAATAATAAACTCTTCCTAGTGAATTTATCATGTGTATAAATGGTTTGAATATTTACAATATCACTAAAATGAGAATGTTGAATAGTATATATGTGTCTATGTAATGTTATATGCCATAATGATGTAAACAATAAGAGATATATCAAGAAATAATGTACACCATAACATGCACGTATACATAATGTGTGATATAGCCTTATAATATGGGCCACATTACTACAATTAAACCCCTATAACAATAACTACTTTTCATGTTCCTCATTGCCTCCAAACAAATTGTGCTTCCTTAACATATATGTAAAAATAGGAGCACTACATGACTCATTAGAAATAAAAAATCTCCTCTAAGATGGTGAAACATTGATTATCTCTCATAAATCATAAAATAACTATGGAATCTACACAAAATATGAAAAATAAATTTTAATTAATTAAAATGACTTATTACAAATGATAGAGATTCCATTAAAAAAATTTTGCAACAAGGTGATTCTAAACTCATTATATGCTACATAAATGGCTATCTCGGTCCATGAGACTCTAAATATACCCATGATGGAGATTCATATTAAGAATAAATGTATATTTTTATCTATATGTTCATATAAATGTGAAGCTAAAAAAATAAATTTCTAAAAAATAATTTTACTACATGTGTTCTCATCAATATTTGTCTCTAAATGATGAGTTTCTTTAGAGATAGTGGATCTTAGAATAGAACCATAACATCAGCCAAACCTTGTTCTCATCCATGAGGGGTGCCTATATAATATCTCAACATAAATAAAAACTAATAAATGAAATTGGTCCATTATAAATCAAATAAAACTAAACCTAATTTAAGACAAATAAAGAAAAAAGAGTAGTAGAGCAAATTAGTTTGTTTTATAGCTATTTTAGACTAAATTTTAGGTTCTAATAGAGAAGTATTATTTTGTATATTGTGAGTAGTCATGGAACATAGTATTTTATATGGATATCAATAATGTGTGAATCTAATGAGCATGATAAAAAAAAATATGACTACAATATATCTTAAAAGACAATTTTTTTCAAGGGACAATAAATATATGAATACATAAATTTTCATTGATGGATTAAATTAAATGAGATAAAATAATGGTTGAGTTAGCTAGATGAATACATTGGTATATTAAGATAAAAAATTATTATTAACGTTAAATGTGGGGATTTTTGAACTAGGGTCCCAACACCCTAGGAGAAGTACAAAAAAATAAGGAAAAAAGGTCTACCAAAGACCCAAGAGAAAACACAAACAAAAAAATGCTAGAAATAACTAAAACATAGCCAAGACACAACTAAGATATATATATATATATATATATATATATATATATATATATATATATATATATATATATATATATATATATATATATATATATATATATATATATATATATATATATATATATATATATATATATATATATATATATATATATATATATATATATATTTCCCAGGACATCCTCCCAATATATTTTCATCATTTTAATATTAGAATCAATTTGTAGCAGTGACTTATCTTTATCCAGATCATTATGATAGTCGTTACACATAATTTGTTTGGCTTTTCATTTACCAACAAAATTTATGTCAAATAAATCACCCAAGTGAGCCATAGGATTCTCAACATTTAGAATCCCCTCATTCATGGAAGCATTGTTTTAATTCACCAAGAAACTAATATTAGTTTTGATTTTTTCATTTTCATTCTCAAGCATGTAAACCTTGAATTGAAGACTCTACAACTATTGGTTTTCCTCTTTGGCTGCATTATCTTGATGCAATATATCATTATCCTACTATAAAAACATGACCTTATCTTTAGGTTCATTTAACTCCCTCATAAAGCATTACATGATGGATTTTTGAAGATCTATCTCTTTATTAAATGAGATAAAATAATGGTTGAGTCAACTAGATGAATACATCGGTATATTAAGATAAAAAATATATTATTAAGGTTAAATGGGGGGATTTTGGAACTAGGATCCCAACACCCTATGAGAAGTACAAAAAAATAAGGAAAAAGGTCTACCAAAGACCCAAGTGAAAACACAAATTAAAAAATCCTAGAAATAACTAAAACATAGTTGAACTACAACTTATATATATATATATATACCAGGACATCCTCCCAATATATTTTCATCATTTTAATATTAGAATCAATTTGTATCAGTGACTTATTTTTATCTAGATCATTATGACATTCGCTACACATAATTTGTTTGCCTTTTCCTTTATCGACAAAATTTATGTCAAATAAATCACCCAAGTGAGCCATAGGATTCTCAACATTTAGAATCCCCTCATTCATGGAAGCATTTTTTTAATAAACCAAGAAATTAGTATTAGTTTTGATCTTTTCATTTTCATTCTCAATCATGAAAACCTTGAATTTAAGACTCTTCAACTATTGGTTTTCCTCTTTGGCCTCATTATCTTGATGCAATGTATCATTCTCCTACTATAAAATCTTGGCCTTCTCTTTGATTTCATTTAACTCCCTCATAGACCATTACATGATGGATTTTTGAATATCTATCTTGTTAACAATTTTATCATCATTTTCCTTTCCTTTCAAAGAACTAACTAATGAATTAAAATTATCATTTAAATCACTCTCATACTTATTAGGGGAGAGATGACATTTTTCATTCACATCATCTTTTTGCTTCATCTTACCTACTTCAGGATGATTAGGCTAAAGGGACTTACTATTACCACTTAGCTCTTCTTGTTGATTAACAACTTCATTACTAATCTTATATTCTTTCACTAAGATCGAGTCATCAACAAACTAACCTATATTCCCCTTCTTGTCTATAGAGTTATCTGGCTTGTTGGGATACATGACCATGCTCCTTAGACATTTGTTATTATTATCTTAATTCTTATATTTTTTCACCTTTGTAACATTATAAACTTTGATATATGTGCTCTTATAAGGTTGATCATATACATTCTTACTAGCCTTTCCTAGGTATTTGATATAGACCTTCTTGATATTTTTAATGTCCATAGGTTTGTCCTAAAAATTTTTATTTTGGGGTTAATATATATCATTTTTTAAGTTGTTCATTACCTTTAAATATTTATGAATTAGAAATATAACATTTGGTTTCGTTGGATCATACCATCTTTGAATTCTAATATGGAAGCTTCAAGGGAGTGAAGAACATAAAAGTGAAGTTTTGAAGGCACAACATGTCTAAAATAGTTTATAAAAATGAATATATACCATATGATGACATTATACATACCTACCTTTTAGTTTGATTTATTACATCAAATGAATGGCAACAACCCCAAAAGGTCTCAAAAGAGATTCATGGTAAAAGCCATTATACATAGTCTCCAAAGTTTCCACTTATTCTAGAAAAATCTCCTTATCTCTTTTGAACTCTCTAAATTTGAATATATTGGTTTCATCTATACTCAAACATATTACATGTACAATTAACTCTTGAGTGATTTTCAAAGTGATGCAATTGATGTTGATTGTTCTATTTTCCTAGGCATTAACAAACAAGGTCAATATATAGCTATCATGACAGCCATTTTTTTCTAAGAAACTAGAAAAAACCCTAACTTGTAATGCATCCAAAATTATTTCATTCTTCTTAACTTATTTATGTAATTTTAGTTCAATCCTATTTGATAACCCCATACTATTCATAGAAATACCTGAATATAGGAGACAAAGACTATCCCAACTCAAAAAGGCTAAAAAACCAACAAACTCTAGAGATGTCTTTTTATTGCCATTGGTAATGACAAATAAAATAGGAAGGGTAAAGTTTAGGTCTATAATCTTCCTTATGAGATCAAAAAAAAAATTATGAATAAAAAGGGGACTAATATTATAAGCTAGTCTAATTTACAAATGTTTTTTCTACCTAAACATAGGAAAGTTCCCCTTTTATCACAAGTAATGATCATTAGACAAGACTTTGAGATTTATCATCTGGATAATGTCCCTTAGATGATATTTAAAATATATCCAAGTAAATTTACACAAATAGGTCACACCCTTATTAGTGAACTAGTTCGTTATCATGTTTACTTCATGATAAATGTGTTGGATTAGAACTTGTTGTCTAGATTTAAGAATGGTGATTGATTCCTCAATTACTAGCTTAATGGTCTACCTAATATGATTTTTCCTACACATACAATTCAAAATGTTAAGTCTACCTATAAAATGAACAATTTAACCCCCATTTTTTGATCTAATTTAAGACCCCACATGGCATCTAGGGATTGATACCAATAATTAGACTTGACACCTATTTTATTGTTATTCATAATAATGGAGTTTTATTCCTAATTAATAAATAGGCCTAGAGTAAAATAAATTAGTAAATAATGTGAAATAATTAAGACATTGATTTATGTAAATAGATTATATTTTTGTCTTTTCTAAAAGTAGTAATAAACAAGAGAAACTATGACTTAGCTTATTCTAAGTTGTTCGATCTGAGATAAGGTATAAGAATTCATGAACAAGACTAGGATAGCGTCAAAAATAGGTTCCTAAACTTTATTTTTTGATTGGATAGGATCATCAAAAATGGTACACCCTATTATTCAATGTTTTAGTCCTTCTCTAACACTATTGTCTAGGTGATATGTGTTTTTTGGGTTCTATTCAGTAGGTCTATGTTACCCTATCAGTGAAATATCAAATACCAAAAGTCTATGGAGCTTGTTGTTCATATATTTTAATATTCAAAAGACGTAGGAGATATTTATGCTTGAATGTGATAGGAAAATAGGGAAAGAGATAGAAGGGGTTAGTGTGCAAAGGATACACTAGATGCACTATATACCCCATGTGTGGGAACAGTTCGTACATACCATTATTGTGAGGAGGAATCAAGCTAATGTAGTTCTCCATTTGAAGTGATTGGTGAAATTATGTATGAAAATGCAAATAGATACAAAAATAAGTGTATTTTAGATGGCTAGAGACCAGTGTAAGGGTTTGAATAAGCTTAGAATAATATTAGAAGGTTGTATGCATAGAATATGGAAAATTGGTTGAGTGTAATTAATTTTATTCTTGCCTTTATATTATAAATGAGTATCAACCCTTCTAAATAGACTTTGAATGGCCTTATATATGGAACCTAATGCTCATGGGTTAAGTGAATTCACATTAGGCTGACATGAATTAAGATAATTATTTGGGAAAATATGACCATTTAAACTAATATTGCACTTAGACAACGGTGCCAAAAATAGGACATGATAGCTTTGAAATATCTTATCCAAGTTGAGTGTTATTTTCTATAGGTAATGAGACTTAGGGGCATGGATCTATTCCTGAAAGAGCTACCTGGGTCTGTAAGGGTTAAGTTTGGAAGGTTGTGGATGACTAGAAATTGGTGAAAGAAAAGCCTATAAGGGTTATGCAAGCAAGTAGAAAAACCTATGGATTTGGTGTCATTACCCACACTAAATTAACCAAATTTCACACTTTATATGACTAAATTTACCACCCCTTTATTCTAGTGATGTAGCAAGTTGAAATACTAGGATAAAGGAAAAAAATAGAAAGTGTACCTCGACTTACCTATAAAGGTGAAGCCCATGAAGCTTGTGTGATGCTAAGTAATTTTGGATAGTGGATATAGATCACATTGTGCCATATTTAATCTACAAAAGGAAAAAATATTAGATTATTTATTATTATATGTGATATAAAACATAAACATACAAAAGTTGAGTAAAAGAAAAAGGAAGAGAAAGGAATGAATACACCTCACCATGTATGTGAACCAATACAAAACCTGTTGTGATCCTAAGTAGGGTTGACTGATGATGTATTATGATATATGATGCTTTACCAAAATTTATATCATAGATAGAGATGAGTTCTCAATTCCTTAGAAAGTGGCTCAAGAATAAAAATGATGGCCCTTTGTCTCCATCATTCTGTACTGAGTGAAGCTAGATGATTAGGCATGTGATAATATATGTCTAGATTATGTTTTCAATCCCTCTAAATAGGTGGCTTAATAATACAAGGGATAACACTTTATATCCATCATTTTGTACTGAGTAAAACTAGATGATCATGCTTATGATAAGCGATGTCTAGACTATGTGTCTAATCCCTCTAAATAAGTGGCTTAAAAATACAAAGGCTATCCCTTTGGATCCATTATTCCCCCATGAATTAAAGCTATGAAGTGACACCAATATATAATATATGTGTTATGATATGGCTCATGGATCCCATGGATTCTTTGAAAATCTAACAATGTTGCATAGATAACCAAATGTATGACGGAAACTAGGCCGCTTTTAGCCATTTCAAAAGATGGAAGTTAGGCTTGTATGAAATTTCAACTTGAGAATGATGTTAATAACCTATAGAGGAGTAAATCATAAAATTGATGAGAATTCCTTGGTAATAAATTGAACTAAAAAACAACATAAGACTAATGTGCCATGCACATTGCCTACAATCACTAGTCTCTAGAACATGGATTCTAATCTGGAAGTTATGTCAACTACCTAATCTCAAATTGAAAGTGAGAGCCATCATGTTATGCATCATACCAACTATTATCTAGATTCCCTAATAAAAATGTAATGAAACTACTAATTCTGACTGATCTAGAATGTGAAAAATTATAGCTGAGCTAAATTTTTTGCCTATTACTAGAAAACCTAGGTGTTTTTCTACCTAGATAAGAGCACTAAAATGAGGACACCCTTGTGTTTTGTTCTACCACATATTTTTGGTTCTATTTTCATATGCTTAAATTGGTTTTGATATGGAATAGTCACTATTTTTATATTTTATTTTGATTAGATTGACCTCTAGATTCTAAAGTGGGTAATCTAAATGTTGTTTTGACTACTAGGAGCTTTGATCTCTATGATAAAACCCCTATTTATTCCCCCTTTTTTGAGGGTAGGAATGATGAACCTACAATGACTTCCCTCAAAATAAAAGATTCATGTAAGTGTTTTATGTTGCATCGATACATGATATAGCAATGATATTTTATAAGATATCTCTAAATATAACAATGTTTGTATTGAGAGATTGTTAGATCAACATGAGTATGCCTAGATAGATATAACAATATAAAAGCATGTGAAATATATTGATTTGGAATAGGAATGTTATATATTAGTTTTCAATGAGTTATGGATCATGATGTCCATCATATAATCTAAGAAAGAAAGGTAAATGCATGATATGGATCATGACATTGCAAATAAAGACAAGGAATCAAGCAAAAAGAATACAAAGAAGAAAGAAGAAATAAGAATACAAGGTTGGACAAGGGGTTATGAAAATAATGGATATGGTCACATGTCATTAAAACTATAAAATAGGCATACAAGGTTAGCTAAGGGCCCACACAAATAAGGGACATAGGCACATGTCACTCAAACTAGAAATCAGGCATAAAAGGCATATTCAAATGCCACATACACATATAATTTGAAATAAGCAAAGGTTTGCATGAGGGCCATAGACACATACAAGAGTAAAAGTAAGGGATATTGAAAATTTTCCAAAGGTACACACACACATGAATAGAAGTAAGGGACATTGGTAGATATCCTAAGCCACACATAAGAAACAAAATTGGAACTAGAAATGCAATCTCATCTAGCTACATAAAGAAAGAAAGGAAAGCACGTCAAAAATAGAAAGGTAAAATCAAATATAACTAATCAAAGAAAGTGTTAAATTATGAAAGACATGTTTAGTACAAGACTAGGTATATGCTAAGAGATACACAAGTCTTAGATACTAGTGAAATGTTGATATAATAATTTATATAATCTGGTAAGTAATGTACATTACTATGATAAATCATAGTGTGTAGTGTAGGATTGACATAACTTGGATGGTGTTGTCATATATAAGATGCCCCCAATGGGTATGTATATTGATGTGTGTCTCAAATGTATAAATAAGAATGTCCCCTCAATGGGTAGAGTGAATCAATCAAATAACTAGATGTCACTGCACAAACTCAAAGAAGATCAAGTGAAGCATGGTAATGTATATAATTCACAAAAAATAGCATAAAAAAAAAAGTGTAAGTCTTATCATGATATTAGTAATGTAAAGCATGGATGATGCATACAATCAAAATATTTTTGGTATTTTTTGAATTGTGTGAATGTTTTTATACTTTGAAAATTTGTGAATGTTTTTGTATTTTTTTAGAAATATTTGAATTATGTACAATCAAGCAAAAGATATTATGTACAATTAAAATGGGATATAATTATATTAATCAATGAGTCTCATGGGAGACTCCTTATCATATTGTCTCATATCAAGGAGTGGAACCATGCATAAATGTGAAGCATGATGAAAATGTTGAGACTATGGATTTGAAAGCTATATATGTTGTAGATGCTCTAAAATATCTAAATTAGAAACTGACTATGGGGTCTCATTGTAATTATAATAAGTGGATGTAACTATATGACTCTTAGGGACCAATCTAGAAGTAGGAGATGCTATATAAACATGTTCTTTATCTGTAGACCCATGATATCTCAATGAAACTATGCTAGGTGTGAAAAATATAGCTAGAAGCTATCTAGAATCCAAAAGCTATGGTAGTGTATGAATCCTCTATTATGGTAATGGATGTATCAATTGTGTCTAAATATATACTATAGGAAGAACTATAAGTAGTGGGGAGATTGAAATTGGTGGAGAAGCTGGAACTTGTGACGACAAAGTAGATGGATCTAAAGTGGGTATTGGTAACTCATAAAAAACTCCACCAACTATAATAACTTTATTATCATGGATACATTTCATGCACCTATGAATTATAGATGGTAATTCTCAAATTTTTTGAATCTATGAATGACCAAGTAATATGTCAAATGCTCCTACACTGGGAACTATGGTGAAATGTGTGGTCACATGTGTGGAAAAAACATTTAAGGGAAGTATAATCTCACCCAATGAACTCTATATGTGCCTACTAAATTTGTTACTAACTATATATGTGGGAGTAATATCCTTCTCTGCGTAACCCAGATGCCATAATAATGGAATGCTGCACATGTTGACATTGGGACCATTATTGATGAGGACACTATGAATGGGCTGATTATGAATATGTGATCTAACAAAAAGTGCATTATAATCTAGATTATCCTCCATAATCTCCTAGTCTAAGAAGGATATCAAAGGTCTAGATATAAATTTAGACTCATACACACCTATCATACCACTTAAAATATGTGACTCAACTAAAGGTGCATGGTATGTGACTAATGGAGGATGTTTATGATATGCATGGTGAACCCCTGATGTGTCCCCTATATCCTATTTTTAATGTTATGGAAATGGATCTGAGAAGATTTTCAAAGCTTTATCCTCTGCTGATTTTGCTTATGGAGGCTCAACTAAAGTGAGAATATCAAGTAAGTTGTCATATATCATGTCGTATATCTTATGTTTCAAACTGATGTATCTATTTGTAGTGTGGCCTAGTGCCTCATGGTAATTGCAAAATGCTTGTTGATCATATCCCTTGGGAAGAGGTTTGGTTGGATTGACTTACCAAATAAGAGGGAAAGATATGATACTAAAATCCAAAATTTGTTATAAAACCCTAGTTAGAGAAACCAGAAGATGTGAGAAAATACATTGACGGGGTGTTAATAAAACTATACATTGAGGAGGCTCTGAAACTATATTTACTATAGGTTGATTTTGCCTTTTTATAAGATTAAACATGACATTGTATGGTACATTGATATTACTCTTATTAGTTGTGTTTAGAATGCTTATATACTTGATTTTGCCCATTAAAATGATTTTCACTTCTCTTTCCTTTAGTGTATGCCACAATTTAGTGAAGGAAGAGAATTTTTTGAACATAATTTATTGATGAAGTGCTGGTAGAAGAATTTGTTTGAAGAGGTCTTCTAGCTCCTGATCTATCATGGGAGTAGTCATATTAGCCAATATGGTCTTATACCAAAGAACATAGTCCATGACATGCTCATTTGGTCATTGTTTCATTTGAAAAATTTGAGCATATAAAACCTTATCACCAATGTTAATGTTGAATTGTGCTAAGAACATGTTAGCTAAAGGATTAAATGAATGAACTAACTGATTTAGTAGACTATAGAACCATTGTAAAGCATAATCCTTTATTCTCCATGGAAATAGCTTGGTAAGTAGCCAGTCATTGGGTACATAGTCCAAGCATGCTATGTGAAATGCTTACAAGTGTGTCTTTGGATCACCCTTGCCATCATTAAGAGTAATCTTAGGTTGAACAAAACCTTGTGGAAATGGTGTAGAAGTAATATGATGTGCCAATGGTGTATGCATAAGAGAAAAAGAATTGAAAGCATGCATAGGTCTAGTGGTACCTTACTCAAGATTTACCACCTTAGATTAAATAGATATTATCTCTTGCACAAGAGCTACCACATCAAGAGAGGGATTTACTAGCTCTAACTAGTAGTATAGAGGTATGTTGGGCTACTATAGAGGGTTGTTGAGACGTAGTTTACCCCATAGTGTCATTTTTAAATGGTTGCTTTATAGTTTGAGAAGATTGACCACTATTCACTTTTTGATGTTCCTCTTAAAGAATTATAAGCATGTCATCTTGCATATCTAGATGTTTTGTTAAGAGTTCTTAAAGTTTTCTTTTATTAGTTTCATCAAAACTAGTATATTGGGCCATTGTGCTAGTAGGAAAACAATTTATAATGTTTTTGAATGTTTTGCAATAATTTTTAACAAGTGATGTGCTATAAAAGGAAAGTATTGAATATAATAAATGCAAAATCCTAAAAATATCTAATTAGAATTTACATAAAAAGGATACAGAGCTCAAAAACATGTAAGGTGATACTACAAGAAGTAAATAGGTGATAGTATATGGAACTAAGGATTTTTTAAACATATTTATGCAAAATAATATGAATTTTTGAGTTTAAAATTGAATTTTTGATTTTTATATGCAACTAAAAATTTAGAAAATGATTAGAAGATAACTAGGAGCAAGTTAATGAAACTAGGGATTTTTGAATGAATTTTTGAAATTAGTATCATAATTTTAACTTTTTGATGTGAATTTATAGAAAATTTGTATAATTTTTCTTGAAAAATTTAAGAAAAATTAGAAAATATTTCTAAAATTAGCAATATATTTTTCCTAGTGTTTGGAATGTATTTATATGCAAAGGGACCTAGAATGTGCAAACTAGGGTTTTTTAAAAATATATGATAATTTTGAAATTAATTTGTAGATTTATGATTTTTAAATATAGTAAAAATTAATAAATTATGGAAAAAAATTATAAATAATTTACCCAAGGTTTTTAGGGTTTTTGTACAAAAATTTGAAGTAAGACCTTAATTTTCAAAATAATGGAGATTTATTCCTAACTAATAAATAGGTTTGGAGTAAAATAAATCAATAAATAATGTGAAATAATTAAGACACTAATTTATGTAAATATATTGTACTTTTGTCTTTTATAAAAATAGTAATAAATAAGATAAAATATGACTTAGTTTATTCTGACTTATCTAGTCTGAGATAGGGTCTAAGAATTCAGCTACATGATTGGGATGATGTCAAAAATAAGTTCTTAAACTTTGTTTTTTGAATGGATAAGAGATTTAAAAGTAGGAAAACTTACTATTTGATGTCATAGTCGTTTTTCATCACTATTATCTAGGTGATCTATGTTTTTTGGGTTCTACTCAGTAGGTCTATGTTACCCTGTCAGTGAAATATTGAAGCTCAAAAGTCTATGGATCTCATTGTGCATCTATTTTAATCTTCAAAAGCCCTAGGATCTCTTTGTGATTAAAATTTAAAGTAAATTAGGGAAATATAGAGAATGGGTTAGTTTGTAAAGGATATGCTGGACACACTTCACAGCCCATGTGTGGGCACACTACCTACATACCAATACTCTGAGGAGGGATCAAGTTAATGTAGTTCTCCCACTGAAGTGCTTGGTGAAATTGTGTATGAAAATTAAACTATATGAGAAAATGGGTGTAATTTAGATGGCTAGGGATTGGTGTAAATGTTTGAACAATCTTGGAATAATATTAAAAGGTTGTATGCATAGAATAGGGAAAAGTTCTTGAGTGTACTTGTTTGTATTATTGATTCTCTCTTCTAATAGTGTGTTAACCATTCTAAATGGAATTTTAATGGCCTTTTATAGGTAACCTAATGTTCATGGATTAAATGAATTTGCATTAGGCTGGCATGAATTAAGATAAGGATTTAGTAAAATATGACCATTTAAACCAAATTTGCACTTGGAAAATAGCATTATAAACATGACACCCTAGGTTTTAGAACTCCTATCCATGTTGGGAACTATTTTCTAGAGTGAATGAGACGTAGGGGGATGGATCTAGGTCTAAAATATCTACGTACATCTATAAGGGTTAAGTTTAGAGGGTTGTGGATGACTAGGAATTAGTGAAATAAAATCCTACAAGGGTTGTGCAAACAAAAAAGAGGACCTATGGATTTGATGTCATTAGCCACACTAGTCTAAGTAAATTTTTCATTTTATATGACTATAATACCCATATCTCCCATGTAATCTACCAAAAAATTACCCTGATGGTCTCTTATGATACCACCACCTCTAGCTAGACCTGGATTCCCTTTAAAATCTCCATAAAAATTGAGCTTTAGCCAACCAAAAGGGGGGTTTTCCATTTAGTTACTTTTATAATCTCATATTTAGGAACCATCTTACCTAGACTAGAAGTGTTAATTTTCTAGTTAATAGTTAGAATTTTTTGCAGCTAAAGTGGGCTTTTACCTTTATTATTTAGTTTAATGTTGTAGTTATCTAAGATGGTTTCAAATATTATTTTTGATATAACTTTTATTATATATTTATTTTATCTATATATATTCTATTATTGTGCTCTCTCCAAATGCCAAAAATGATATGGGACAAAGAGAGATTCTATATTTTCTTGAATAGATCATTCCTAAAGGGACACTCCCATGATTACCATACAACATATAACCTACATGAATCCACATAATATTGAGTTTAAGGAGAGTAAAAATCTAAATATCCTGAGAATATGGATACTCCACAAATATATGCAAGTCATTTTCATTATCTTTTTCACATAACACACATATGTTGATTAAATATTCAACCACTTGTTATTATATTATCCATGGTTAAAGTTATATTTTGAAAAACTATCCAAAGGAAAAAGATAAATTTTTGAATTAACCATTTATCCCATAAAATCTCCCACTTCACATAAAAACCAAGATTCTCTTCCAATAGCAAATAACTTGATTTTAATTGAAATTGGCAATTTAAAGACTCCATCCAAACAAGTTGGTCTTTGATATTAATGAGAAGTAAATAAAAATTGCATAGTAAACTATTTAAATTATTTAAGCTCAAAATGTCCTCTTGATTAAGGTAATTTAAACTCAAAGATTTACATCTCTTCACACCTTCAACCATTTGCCAACAATCCTAAACTTTTTGACCATTCTTGTTTTGAATGTCTTATTGAAAATGTTGCCAACTATTGGTTAGAATTAGGGGAAGATAAATGACCTAGGTATCCTTCCAAAAATATACCTTCTACCCATTACCAATCTACCACTTAAAACCAATGGGAATAATATCTTTATTCAAAAATAAAAAATTATAAAAGTGAGATCCCCTATCAACTTGTTGTTATAAAAATATGGACATTAGATCTCGACCCTCTAAATATTTGTAACTCAGAATTTTAGCCTAGGTGGTTTTTTATTAACAAATCTCCAAATAAATTTTATGCTTTATTCATTAGCTGAAGGTTCATGAAATTAAGACCTACATATTTTTTGTGAACACAAACTTTATTCTAGGGTATAAGATGGAATTTATTTCTCTGTTAAATTCTCAACCACAAGAAATTACATTAAATCTTTATTAAAATCTCTTAGGAATATTGAAAATAGAAATGAGATACATGGGGGGACATTGGAATACACTCTTGATAAGCAAAAATTTTCCAGCTTGTGATAGTAACTTACCTTTATAGCCTATAAGATTCTTTTTAAATATCTCAATAAGTAGATTCCACTCAAATAATTAAATATGATTACTAAAGAGAGGCATGCCAAGGTAGGAAGAAGGTAATATTTTTTTGTCATCCTATCAAATGAGAAATTTTATTTTATCTAGTATCTAGAGTATTAAAGAAAAAGACTACGCTCTAGTCAAAATTAACTTTCTGATTAGAATCCTTTTCATTTATTACCATAATTTTATTATGAGTCTTGAATTATTGCATGTCATCATTGGCCAAGATAATGGTGTCATCCATCAATTGATAATGTGAGATAGGTTTCACAAAATGATCTAGTCTAAAGATTTTTATCTCAACTAAGTTAACCACTTTAGAGATGAATCTAATAAGAGACTCAGTCATGATGCTAAACATAAAATGGGAGATGGGATCCTGTTATTTAAATCCTTTGGAAGTTTTTAAGAAACCTTGGGCAACACCATTAAAAATTAATGAAAACATACAAGTGCAAATGCAAGATTTGATGATTTTTTTAAATTTATGCTAAAAAACAAATTGAGACAACAATCTATCCAAAAATCTCAAATATAGTATATCATATACCTTTTTCATGTCCAAATTTAAGATCATTGTAGCCATATTACTCTTTTCTATTGAGTGTATATATTCATGAACTATGATAACATAGTCTTGAATTTGTTTTCTGGGAAGAAAGCCACCTTGTTGAGACTAAATTATATTATCCACGATTGTATGTAACCTTAATTCTATCAACCTAGTAATGATTTTATAAATTAAATTACAAATACTGATAAGCTAAAAATATGAAAAATTAATGGCCCTGTCCTTTTTAAGTATTAGCACTAAAAATGTGTGATTAAATTATTTTAATAACTGTGTTGAAGTGAAGAAATCATTGATATCAAAAACCACATCATCTCTTATTATGTCTATTTAGATAAATTAAAAACTAGTAATTAGTTAAATATTTTGACTAGCAATAATATTGGCATCATAGAGTTATGCTAATATCATTCTATAATAATCACATGACCTAGATCATATTTATTTTGGATTAAGATAAGAATGGGAGATATAAATGTAACTTTAAAATGAAACACTTCTTAAAACTGAAACACAAATATGGTACACTTACATGAGAGTGTTTCAACTCTATCTAATATACTATGCTTTATTTAATTTAACATTAAATAGAAAATATATGTAATTTTTAATTTTTTTAACTTGATATTAGGGTACACCAAGGCTAATTATATCTTTTATAATAGAATATAGTCCTATTAAGATACCCAAAATATCATTAATCATCTATACAAGTAATTAATTAAAATTTTAGTCAAATTTTATTCAATTAATTAAACACATACTAAAAAATAAACTTAATGTTGTTTTACATACATAGATAAAATATAATCAAAATTAAACCTATCTATCAAATGTAAATGGTGAAGTAGATTAGTCTTACACAATAGGTTGATTTATCCTGAGAGGGGTTGGTGAAAAAATTATAGATGTCAAAATTTTTGGCATGTTAGTGTCATGAGTTTTTGAAGCATATACATATGGTGTCTATGTGTGGTATGATGGTCTCCTAATGTCTTAAATAAATAAAATATGACATACACTTAGGCATGTTAGTTTCTTGAGATATTAAAGAAATTGTAATAAACTATTGGGTACTAGTGTGATAAATAAACTTATGTTTTCTCTCCAAAGATGTAAGATGTGTATATCTCATAGGAATAGTAGTTTAAATAAACTTCCTCCTACATGATGTGAAATGATATATAGGAATTTGAGGAGGGACACTAGTACCAATAACACTAGTAATAATACCACTAGCATCAATGCCACTACTAGTAAGAGGCACACTAGCACCAACACCACTATCACCAATACCACTACCAGATGTCCATTCACATGTATCCTATCTATAATTCCTTAGTGTATACATTATATGGTAAATAATAATGTATGTGAGCCTAATAATCACCTCAAGGGTGTTCTTATGTTTGGATGATGAAAAAGTTTAGGGATAAAAGTATATGTTATTATCCTTCTATTTCTCTAAACATAGTTAGGGTAGTTTTGGTCTCACCTAACACCAAGTCTATAAAATGAGTACCCACATTCCCTACTTTGGGATTACTTCATGTCAAAATAATTTTGTATTTCATGTATCACAAATCAAAATAATTTTATCTCAAAAAAGTATAATGGAACTTGATTATTATTTCATGGAGGCTCATCAAACACCATCCATCAGCTATCCCATAAGTTGTCTTTTATCTCCACATTAACACACCAATCCATACAAATATGTTTTAAACTTATTTTTGGTGATTGGTTGGTTCTAGGATTAATATAAAATCACCCACATCTTTTTTTTATCCTTTTTTAACATCCCCATATGACAATTTATCATAATAATATTATTTTAAGACCTCTTTTTTATGTAACATTGAATGAAGATGCGATGTGACATTTACCACATAATTTGAAATATCCTCCAATGTAATTAAAATCAAAGTTCAATATGGGTTTAGGATTGATGAAAACCACTGATAATAACTTGTAATTATTCATTTTTCCACTATATTGTTCATAAAATTCATCTTCTTCTTATGTGAAGGCAAACTATTGAGGGTTTTGATCATGGTTTTTAACTACATTTTATTTAAGTAATGGGTCCATTTTTTGTATATGTATTTTAAAAATATATGTTTTTAGTTAATGTGAGATATTTAAATGCAATTTTAATTTCAAAACCCTATGCATAAACATATACATTGAAACCTTCAAATTGAAATTTAACAATCAACATACTTGAGATTGTGATCAAAATCTAAAAGTAGTTGTGGGATTCAAACCAAAAACATGTACGTCCTCCTCTAAATGTATGCTCACTCCTTGAAGGAATCAAAAATATATAGGTTTCAACTATTAATAAGAGGAAAAAATATTGGAAAAAATAAGGGGCATCTACCTTTTTGGCTTGATGTCATGCTTGATTCAAAAAAAATGTCATACACCTTTTTTTAAAAGTTGTATACCCTTTTTTAAAAAAAAATTATTTATCACTTGGTGTCACATTTTTTGTCCCCTAGCTTTCCGCATCTACTCTACATCGAATAAATTCATAGGATCCATTTAGTGGAAATTAATATTTCATCTCAATACAGATTATGTTATATTCCACATTCATCATACTTTGGCCCAATAAAATGTTAAAATTTTATGGTCATGGATAATATAAATGAAATAAACGCTTTGTGATAATCATTATTATTTTAATTTTGAAATATAAGATAAGGATATTTCCATTTCAAGGAATACAACATCTAAAAATCATTGAGTGAAAGTAAAAAAGCATTACTTACACTCATACATAAAAAATGACATTTAATATGGAAAATATTTAGAAACACGAAACTGGTGATGAGCAATATATTTAGGAGTGAGGTAAATATTATAAATAAATTCAAAAATCTAATGTATTTGTTTATGAAAACCCTACTATACCTCATCATATGGGTTATTTATTTTATACACATGTTTAATACTATACTAGTGAGTGGAAAAAGGTTTATAATGATGATAATGATTTATTGAATCATGATAATGCTTATGTTAATGATGATCATGATTGTGTGAATAAGGGTAATGAGTATAATGATTATTATGATGTTGAGGATTGGTATTATATGGTTGTAGCTTTATACAAGGGTAGTGAAGGAGAGGTATGTCAAATAAATGTTATAGTTTAATATGTTGATCTTCCTTTCACTTCCTTAGACATTATCACAATTCAAGGAGTATAATAAAAAGAATGTCTATATTAAATAAAATGTTATTTATTATATTAAAAATATAATTAATAAGTATGATACAATAAAAAATGTATAGAGGACATAAACGTTACTTCTCACCCATGGTTTGTTACATTTGAATTGACTGATCTAGCACATACATGTTAGATAAAAATTGATAGGGTTATTGGTGTTTTGTTTATAAAATATATTAATAGATTGTTTTTAAGATTTATTGAGAATAATAAGATTGATAAAGTACTTGAATATTTTTATAATGGCCTATCAAGAGGTCAATTATCACCAGATAATACTAATATTAAGATATTGATAGATGGGAGCTATAAAAATGGAAATCAAGGACGGTGGAGGAAAATTAGTGGAAGAACCTCAACATTTTGAGTTTATCTTTTAGAGAGAAAACCAAAACATGCCAGAGGACACTAGTGTGAAGTCAAGACACACTATACTGAATAAAAATGACTATTTAAATGTCAAAACTTCTCAACATGATGCTCTTCATTGGAATTACATGGTGGAAAAATGCCTAAAAGCATTGAATATTCCATTGTTACTAGCTAATAACAATGAAAAATAGATGATTACAAATGAATCACATTATCCTAACATGCCCCCACTTATCTGGACCATACATATTAAAAGGTAAAAGTCTAGTAGGCCATAAACTATCAGACCACCAAATATTCTTGCCTATTGAAAACAATGAGGTATGCATCTATGTTCTTGATCCTATGATGGAAGTATTTATCATGTAATTGGTAAAATCAATTTTGACTAAGGTGAATTGTTTTTACCTAAACATTAATTTTTTTCATAGCTGGTCTAACTTTAAATAGAAACCCAATGGACACCTAGAAGTTGTGACCTTAGCTATAGGGTTTTTTTTATAAATTTCTAAATATAATAAGTTTTAATTAAGGTATTTTATGAAGGGCCTTGGTTCATGGTAAAATTGACTATCTCCGTCAAGAGGTGGAAGGTTGGTTCTAATCCTATAAGTACAGTGACATATGGTTTCCTGATATGTGTTCTCCTCCTAGACCTTCCCTTACAATATTGGCACTTGAAAGTCATCTTGGGGATTGCTAGAGAACTAGGATAGCCCATCATTATTGACCCCATCACCTTTTATTTTCAAAGGATGGCTACAACTTAGGATCAAATTTTTATATTGATAGCTAAACCACTTCTCCATAAGATCAAACTCAAGTCAAAATATAAGGAATGGTCACAAAAAATTATCTATGAGAAAAAATCTATTATTTTTCCTTGTTCTAACATTCTGAGTCACATGCATAAGGATGAAGTGAAGAAGAATAAGGTGCCTTTAACATATAAGAAAGTGTGGGCTTAGAAATCTACTCCATATTTTAAATTGAAGGATGATCCATGCTTTAAGATCAAGTCACATAAATCTTCACCAAGTTTTTCTCATTTAGGAGCCTCGACAAGTATTTCTTATAAAAAGTCTTTTTCTCTACTTGATTCATCAATTACCTTTGATATTCAAGGTGATCTAGTCCATCTACTAGTGGGTGTTTGTAGTTCTATTTTTTTAAATTCCCCCTTACTCATTCCCCTTTTCACTAATTCAAATGGTTGCATTCACCCCCTAGGCATCCACATACATCCCCTTTCCTTAGGATATTAGTCATTCTCAACCCTATAATGTATCCCCTTCTTACCCCCACTAAACCCATCCCTAAGCTGATATCCCCCCTCTCACTTGATAAGACCCCCAAAGCTTCTCCCCCTCAACTTTTCCCCTTACAATCCATTAACCTTTACCTTATTCTTCCCCACCCCTTATCACCCATGTTGGATCATCCTATGGTTTCATATCAGCCTTTGAAACATGGAACCTTCTCAAAGGTAGCCTCAAATTTAGCTCACAAAATTCCACTATTTTATTCTTTAAATATTAAAGATAGGCCTCTCTTAGAGGAAGTCCTAACAATTTCCCCTATTAAGCACTCATATCCCAACAAAGATAATTGAAAATTCTCTTTGAGTAAATCAACAACCCTAGAATCAATTCAAAAAGAGGGGTTGACTACACACTACAAGAATAATAAAGGAGAAATAAATCTAATATTGGTGTCATTCAAAAATCAGTAGGCAAATCTCCACAAATGGTAACATGAAATATTGAAACAACAAAATAAATTTCAAAGGGTTATCGAAAAATACTTAAAATTACCAACAATAAGAAATGAATATTCTTACATGGAATGCTAAATGGTTAAAAAACCCCAGAAAGTAGAAGACCTTATACAATCTTAGAAAAATAATTGATACAACCATTTTCCTTATCTAAGAAATAAAAATGTCTTAAAATTCCCTAAGTTTATGTGTTGAAAAAATATGGAAGAAGTCAAGTGTTACAGTATTCAGATCTAGAGGAGCCTTAGAGGCTCTTGTAGTATTTTGGAACCCATAAAATTTAGAAGGTGTTCTCCTTTGGAAGAGTAGCAATTAGGTATCTATTCTTTTCATACATATAGACATTAATGAGGAATGAATTTTATTCAACATTTATGACCCAAAATTCAAAAATGCATGATATAAAATATGGGAGGATCTCCTTTCTTTTTATAAGACTTATGATGGTTGGAATTGGATTATAGCTCACAAATTTAATACCTTGCTTACACTTAGGGAAAAAGGTGGGGGACTATTAGATATCACTCAAAGTATGTTAGATTTTAAATAATTCATTTTAAGATTGGGCCTTTGGATGTGGACCTAAAAGGCAACCCATTCACTTGGTCCAATAGGATGATGAGAAATAAACTAATTCAATTTTTCCTTGATTGGGTCCTGATCTCCTTAAATTAGGACATCCAATTACTAACAATCTCTCCTCTCTACCCAGAATTGGTTCTGACCATAATCCCTTGATCTTTTAAGGAGAAATAATTTTGAAACCAAATAATATTCCTTATAGATTTGAAATTATGTGGTTACACCACCTAAACATGACTAAGTCTCTAAAATAATGGTGAAAATAACCCTTCTGAGGTACTAATATGTATATCCTAGCCAAAAAACTAAACTTCCATAAAGCAAAGCTAAAAAATGGAAAAAGGAAGTTTTTGGAGACATTTAAAAAGAAAATTATTTAGAGGATGAAATAATAGTAATTAAAGAAATAAAAACCATGGAAGGGAAAAATGACCAACTTTACTAAAAGGAAAAATAAATATTGTGCCAGCTCCATAAATTAGAGGCAAGGGAACAGTCATACTGGCACCAAAAATCTAGGTGCACTTGGGTGAAGGAAGGGGATAGAAACACCAAATTATTCAATCACTTGATGACCAGATGTATAAATGTGAATAGAATAACATAGATGGAAATGGTAAAAATACACCTTATAGAATAATAAGAGAATATCTCCTACCACAAGATTATTTTTTTCTAAAAACTACTCATGAAAGATGGATCCCTAGATGAACAACTAGAAGATAATACTCTGATTAATTTTAGTAAGGTCATTTCTAAATATGACATTGATAATTTAACCAAAACTCCATTAGTGGAAGAGGTAAAAAAAATTGTGTTTGTGATGGAGGGATTTAAGGCCCAAAGCCCTAATGTCTTTTCCCATTTTTATTTAAAAAGTTGTGGGATTTCATCCAAAACAATGTTAAGGAAGAAATGAGTAAGTTATTCCAATATGAAACTAATCTAAGAGAAATTAACAATACTTTATTGTTCTTTATTCTAAAAAAACTAGTAGCGAATAATATTTAAGATTTCCATCCAATCAGTCAATGTTAAACAACTTATAAAATTTCTTTAGCCATCTTTGTGAAAAGAATGCAACACCTACAAGATAAGGTGATTAGGGAACAATAGGGAGCATTAATGGTCAGGAGACAAATAAAATATAAAATTATCTTAGTGTATGAGTTTATTCACTTTATCTCTAAATCACATATACAAAGTATGTTTGTTAAATTAGACATGATCAAAGCATATGATAGAGTTTCCTATAAATTCTTAATGAAGATTCTTGATAAATTGGGATTCCATCAGGGCCTGAGGAAAATTATATGAAAATAAATTACTAAACACAAATTTTCCATAATTATGACTGGATTCCCAAAGAATTATTTTTGATTTTTTATAGGTCTAAGATATGGGGACCCTATCTCCCCCTATCTCTTCATTATAGTGGTTGAAACCTATGGCAAAACCCTATAGAAGGTTTGAGAACAAGGCTTGATCAAAGGCATCTTAGTATAACTTAACACTAAAATGGTCACCCATGAATAATTTTTTGATGAAATTTATATCTTAAAATAGTCTTTAATGGAGGAACACATTCAACTAAAGCTCATCCTTAGGAACTATTAAATAGTTTATAACTAGTAAATAAACATCTACAAGAGCTCTCTTTTCTTCATTAGCACTCCTACTACTCTACAAAAAATGATTAAAATAAATATAAAATTTAAGTGAGTGAATTGTTGGCAACATATCTAGGCATACCACATTTTTTAAGGTAAAATATATTCTAATAATTAGAATCCCCTCATTGATAAGATTTATAAAAAACTTGTAAGATGGAAAGGTTATGTTCTTATTCAAGCATGTAAATTTAAACTACCCAAAGCCTTATTACAAATAATCCTAGTATAATTAATTTTGGTTTTCTGGATACTCAACAAGGTTATAGCCAAGATATAAAAAATTTGAAAAAACATTTTTATGGAGGATCACCAAAGACCATTTCAGATTTCACCTAGTTTTATTTGAAAAGCTTTCCTCCCAAAATGAAATGAGGGGCTCAGGCTCAAAATAATTAAATATTTGAGCCAATCCCTCCTATAAAAAATGGTTAGAATATAATTAAAGAAGATAGAGATGGGTTAGTATTAATAAGGTCAAATACTTGGAAGGATATAAGGAATATTGTGTACTCTGTTAAGAAGGTCTAGCTGATAGATCTGTCCTCTAGAAGGCTATCTATAGCTTCAAAGACCTAATTCTAAAAGGAATTAAATGTCAAATAAGAAAAGGAGATAAAATTAATTTCCAGGAGGATGTTGGGATATACACTCTCCCCCTCAATTGGTATTGTATTTGGATTAATTTATGTTTGGACTTCAAGGAGAGATGGGGTGCTAAGGTAAAAGATTATTGGGATGAGATTGATATATCGAAAGATTGGAAATTCCTCCCCATACAAGACTATAATTTTAAATAAGCTCAGTTAGTTTAGAAGCTAAATCAGTCCATCAGTCAAATTAATATTCCCATTTTCCCTAAGGAAGAACATTTTTATGGGAATCTAAAAACAATGGATAGTACTTAGTCTCTTTGGGACATGTCATTGACCTAGATCTAGAAGATGAGTGGAAATACATGACAGACTTATGGATTAAAAACCTAACTTCTAAGGTTAATTTCTTATTTTGGTTGGTCCATCAAGATAATATTCTATCTAAAATGATTTTTCAAAAGAGGGCTCATTATACATAGATGATGCCCACTTTGTAAGGAAGTGGAAGACTTTTCACCATTTGTTCCTGTCATGCCCTTTCAGTTCATGAATACTTGACTAGATTTCAAATAAATTTAATCTTTCATTGGTTAAACTAAAAAACTTTATTTATATAATTGGGTAATATAAAACTCCTTGAATCCTTTCATCCCTTTCCTTCATATGACATCTAGCCCTTCCATAGGTTCTAGGGTGTTTAGAAAGCCTAAAATGATAGTTTATTCTAAAACAAAAGACAATGACCAAAAGTGGTCTTTATCTATCTTTGTCAAGTCATAACTAAAAATTGGAGGGCTTTCCCACCCAGGAAAAAAAAATTGGATCTAATTTTCAATACTTGATCTTCAGAGAATGGGAGGTAGTAAAAAAAATATGTCTCCTAAATAATTATTATGCAAACATATTAGGTGGAATCCATGACCTGAGGGATAGGTTAAGATCAATTTCAATGGGTATTAAAAAATAAATATAGGTTATTTTGGTGGGAAGACTAATAATAAATTCATAAGGAATGGTGATTGTTGTGTACTTAGGAACCATGGGAATTTTGACCAACCATGTGGCCAAAGCCAAGGTGGCACTCTAGAGCATTCAACTTTATTTCAGTCTAAATATGGGTAGATTAATAATAAAATGGGACTCCATAAACATCCTTAATTATTTATATGGTAAAAACATTCCTTTTCACACAATAAAATCCTTTATAGATGACACCAAGTGATGTTTGATGGAAATGGTACATTCATCCATAGTTCATACTTATCATGAGGGGAATGGGGTGGCATACTTACTTGCTAACAATATAGTTAGTCTCCCTCTTTTACCTACCTAGTACATTAGATTCCATGTCCCTACAAAGGTCATGCTAACAATTAAAAATGAATCCACTTTTGGATAAGATGATGATGTGGATATCACATGCATGGATTTTACAACTAAAGTGAGGGCATTCAAAAATTATACCCTATCATCATTTCATAATGTAAAGCGTTGATAAGAAATGGTGGGATGAATTTTACACTTCAATTTTCTTTGAACTCATTAGTTATATGTATTACCAAGGCTTGGTGAAGTCTATTTGCTATTCAATCCTTCAAGCTATTATCAAGATAGGAGGTGACAAGGGTAGACTAGAACCAACATCTTGTTCAGAGGTCAGAAGCATGAAAAATGTTTGGATGAAGCTATATGGGGTCTCATAAAATTCATGTAGAGGGTCAATAGTCACGATGTTGACATCTCAAAGGAATTTATTGTAGTGTGTAATAAGAAGGCCATGGAAATAAGAGGCATAAGAGTCTCTATAATCAAGGAGTTGATATTAAAATTTATTATAATGTCATGTGAAGGGGATAAATCATTCAAAGATCAATAAAAATTTAAAATTGATGTAGAGGGTTTTTAAAACCAACAAGATCATTAAACTGGATAAAAAGGGGTTCCCTTGGTTGAATCTTCCATAACACTGGCCTAACGCTTGTACATAGTGAAGTATATCACCCTTGAAGGTAAGTATAATCTCATATTACCACATCATTTTCTCTTGTTGAGCCATTTTTAAGGCTTTAAAATTAACCTTCCATATGTCCTTTTGAAATCTTTAGAGTATACAAAACTTGCATACAAGATTAGTGAAGCCAACACAATCATCCACCAAGGACTCATTATCCTAATGGTAAAACATGGGGAGACCCTTAGGGGTAAGGAGGTCCCATTAGAATGGTCATCCATAGAGGAGGACTCCCCTAAGGAAGATCCTACCTCAGTCTCTCATTGCTCATTTCCAAGATTTTTCCACTTAAGCCCCAATTCTAAGATCTCTATCAAGGATCCTACCCTAAAACTCACTATCATGAAGCCTAAAACCCTTATACTAGAGGAAGAAAACTAAGTGGAGGTAGTGCATAAATGTAATACCCCCTATCAAAGGTGATTAAAACCAATAAGTATTATTTGGAAGGGTTTATTAATAAATTACATGAGGTTGGGATGTGTTTGGTATGTTTAATCCAAGAATGGAATTCCATTAATAAGGAGGTCTCCTGAATAAATCAATCTTTATCTCAATTGGAAAAGGTTAAACACACTCCCCAGAAGTAACGTATTGAGGAGGTGTAGACTTCCTTCACAAATCTCCCCCTAAACCCCCCCACTAAGAACCCTAAGAAGAAATAAACATAGGAATAAACCAAGAATGATTTTTCCTAATGAGGATGTAGAAGGCATGGAAAATAGAACTCGAGATATAATCACAAAGAATAGAAAGGTTGAGTAGGAGAAGGAGACTAAGGCTTCTAAGTTACTTATGGAGGGATCATACCTCTTGCAATAGTTTCTCCTTTTAATTTCCATTTGTTTTGGTCTTTTAAATTGATAGTTAGCTTCTTGTTTTGATACTTTGGTTTTTGGACCTCAACCCATGGGTCTAGATTCATTTTAATACACTTTGTTTATACTATAGTTCTTGGTCCTTATAAAATTAGGCTATTTACACAATCAAATAAAAAATATCATATTTAAATTTTCAAAAATTGGAAAACTCAAATAAATTAAAAAAATCAAAATCATAAACTATACTTGACATATTTTAGTAGTTACATGATGGATTTATGTTATATTTTACAAGGTGAGTTACATATATATTTATACAAAGATTCTTTAAATACTATACATGAGTTATATGTAGTACATACATGTTAAATATGATAGTTTTTTTATAACCCTAAATTTCATGTTTCTTCAAACTCTACTTTTTCAAAAGTTTTGCTCACAGATTCTAACATTAAATTCATTTAGTGGGTGAATTTCACTATAGAACTAATTATTAGTACACACATTCTATCATAAGTTAGAGTTAACCTCAATTAAATAGTGCAATATAGTAAAACTAGTGAGGGTAAGAATATAAGATTCACTATAGCTAAGAAGAAATTCCGTAATGATCAACTAAGACAACATAATTATAATAGAATACAAGACATCATTTGCCTAATCACATTTTTTAGAAGAGATGATCATTATTAAATTTTTGACTCCATGTTAGTGTTCTAAATTATAATTTACATTAAACTTATGTGAGATCATTGATGGCATATGCAATCGTAATCACAAACTGTACCACCTATTTAATTAGTTTAACATAATTTGGCACTAATGTAAGTCCATCTTATTACATCAAAGAATTCATTATGAAAATATATTTAGCTATATTACTAAAATTCCTAATCTCTAAGTATTTTACAACATTAGGGTTTAAAATCTAAAATAATCTTAACATTCGTAACCACTTAAAATTTCTAAAGATTCTAAAATTTTTAATACAAGACATATGGAAGCATTTGTAATAGTCAAGATGAGTAATCACTTTATTCATCCTTAGTTCCATCCTTAAGTACTTGTTATGTTGATGACCATTTATGGATTCTCAAGACTTAACAATTTTTCCATATAATCAAAAACATGAGGCATAACTATTATGAGTTGACCTGACAATTTACAATTAACCATTATGACTAAAATTTGTATGCAAAATTAGAGCAACACACTACCTAAGAAATCTAAGTGGAAACAAATGGTCCAAGTAAATAAATTATTATGTTTTTTTTGGTTTCCCTCCACATCTCTAGTACAACTTAAGAATAACTCAATATATAATTAAAATAACATAATATTTTTTTTTGATGTTTATTAATGAACCAATATTGCCAACAAAAGGCTTAGGATAACCTTTCAGATTTTATGATAATTATGTAATTAATTTTTAATTCAAACATACCTAAATCTTAATATAAATGTTTTATACTTATTTTATTCCAACTAAAGCATAATTTAATCTTTTAATAATCAATCATACAACCTAGTTCCCTAGTAGGGTTATCATGTTCAATTAAAATAATATCAACACTAGTTTATAGCCATAAAATCATTACAGATATATGTTACCAAATAATTTATTTTTATTTATAATTACTAAAATTTATATCATTAGTGTCTATAATTTTCATAAAATAACCAACTATGAAACTCTATAACAAATTGTAACCTCTTTGAGAGTTCTACCATGAAAAAGCAACAATGTCAAAATTTACCTAATTAATACACACACACACACACACACACACCAAACTCTATAACAAATTGTAACCTCTTTGAGAGTTCTACCATGAAAAAGCAACAATGTCAAAATTTACCTAATTAATACACACACACACACACACACACACACACACACACACACACACACACACACACACACACACACACACACACACACACACACACACACACACACACACACACACACACACACACACACACATCCAATCAAACTCATTTCAATTGAAACATATAACAATATAAATATAAAAGTTATATTCATTTACAAATTATATTAACTCCAATATCAAATTCAAATTCATGCTATCATAATGACACCAATAATGAAATACAATTACATACTTTTAAAATTATTTGAAACTAATGAATTGATGAGCCTACCTTAAATAAACTTTTCATTTAAAGTCAACAAGCCTCATGTCTATATAAGACTCTTCAAATGAAATATAAAGCAATTAATAAATGATAGATCTAAAAATTCCTACTAAATAAGTAATATATACACGACTGATGATGTCATAAGTGAATCAATGATTGACCATGAAATGCTATATTATTCACATACTCATGCATACCGCAACTCAACACATATTAAACACACTTCATAATCAATGGTATTCTATCAATATTCATTATAAATAAAATGGAATTATTAACTCAATCAATTTATAATGACTATACACAACCATATTACTAACCACAATTTTAAAAATATATGAATAACTAAATGACATGTTTGCATTGATAGGATCAAATGCTTGGTCTCATCTTAGCTTTTATATCAATACTAGAACTATAATGTTCCATTTTAGCATCGAGTGATATTAATATATTTTATGAATGAATTTTATCAACATATTTCCCATCAAATGAGATGAATATAATTTAAATACTACTATTATATTAATATACCTCTTCTTCCAAATAAAATATACAAACCTCTGCAATAATTTTTGCTAATTTAAATAATCCTTTGTGTTTTAAACTCATGCAAAATAATAAGAGACATCAAACTCATATGAATTTCATAATTAGTTTTAAAATATACTATACTTTGAAACCCAATGTTTTCCTTAAAATGAATCCTTATTATCATTAAAAACTATGAATTATCTTACCTTAATAATGGTAATAATAATCCAAGACAATATTCCATTCTAGTCAAAGTAATGAATACCAATAATGTATATATACAAGAAACAATAAATATAGGTTTCTATTGATACTTGATCAAAATATTAATACACATATTAACACTAGATTGAACCATAATTCAATCTCAAGGAAAAACATGAAGAACAATATTATCTATTCATGCTTCACTATTACAATTTATTAATAAGAATTAATTACAAATAGAAAATTGACAATATATATGTATCATCCATAAAAACTATTTATAGTATCGATTAAGGATAAAAAGATAAAGATTATTTTTCTCTTCATAGTTCAACAAATACTAAAATACTCCAGTTATTTCACATCAACTCAATTAATATGAAAAATTAAATCCACATTCAGGTTACTTTGCATTTACCTTAACACATTACTCATATTACAATATTTGTTACACAATTTAAACATGCAAGCAATATGACCTAGTTAGTCCTCCCTCATATCCAACATGTCCATGTAACAATTCCATCTACATTTGCACAATAAGCCCAGTCATTGGTGATTTTTCATTAACCACCCCAACCATTGACTTTTGGGGGAAGTATACACCCATAAATGAACATGTAACATTTGATAAATATCAATATCATAATGTAATGATGTCATGGGTTCTATAAAGTTTTAAAACTAATAACCAAGATTAATGCAACATAAACCAAAAACCCTAAATTATCAAGCAAACCATAACAAAAAAAAATTGTGTATTGATAACAGCCATACGAAAAACTTGTATTAATGTCATTAACAAACTAGATTCGAAGCACACCATAGATGCTTAGAAAATGGTAACACTCAAATAACATTGAATGATAAATGAACAACCATCAAGAACAAAGAAAACCAACAAAGCTAGGAATATTTATAGTTCACCTATACTCACTCTTAGGGAAATGAGAACCCATAGTCTCACCATAATTATTCACATTTTTTATATTTAAAAATAATAAAATAATGGTCTATTCAAGATTTTATTAGTTACCTCCAAACCAAACATGTTTTCCTCTAGATTATCCAAAACCTAGAAAACATTCAATTTTAGAAAAGAGATTCAATATTATTTGTTTACATCTTAATCTACACAAGGAAAAGTGTGATAAATCCATTATGATATGCAATATTTTTTCCCATTTTGTCTATCCACCATCCCCCTTTTCATTTTTACAAATTATTTTATTATGAATTTCCCCCAACACCTCATGCTAGTTCAAACTGGTATAACTCCTAGTTTTACTAAGTGGAACTCCCACTCAAACCTTTTGTAAATTTAATGCATGGCTACAATAGTCATGGAATTAAGTTATAAATACTTCACCCAATGCATACCTTTAAAATTTCCATGCATGGTTTGTTGAAAACATTAAGTGCCTTCAACAAAATGAAACCATAACGAGATTTTCCTTCTAAGTCAACCACCCAAATCACTACGTGGTTTTGTTAATCATTGCTAAAATAATCATTTAAATATTCCATCATCCCAAGTCCTTTAGACTTGTGGTTTGATTAAATTTTAAATAATGTCATGTGCCTAATAGGCCCTAATTCTTTCATGGACTATAAAAAATATCAATAATATATAATATATTCCTTAACATGGACTTATTAAAGTCATGGTAATGCATTTAGACATAGACCATTCTTATACACAAATTAATATATAAAACTATAAAGGGTCCTATGACCTTCAACATACATTTTTAATGCTTCTGGATACCAACTACACATGATTCCATTTAAATCTTGACTCAAGTTTTTAGAATCGTCATGTTGTCAACTTAATGTTTGATGGTTTTTCAAATGACAAACAAGATAAACCTTAAACTGGTGAAAGTAAATAAACAGTAAATAATTATACTTCACTAGGTATATAATTACAAATGAATACTATAAATTTAAATAAAAGGATTGGGTATGACCATAATTGCATCATACTAGTATAATTACCTTTTGAATCCATTTTTTTCACTCTACACTAGCCTCCAATGCTAACCTTTTTCATTGAGATAAACCTTGTAAGAATGTCCATAAAGACATTAGTAATATTTGACATCATATGATAATTATACCAATAATAAACAATTATATAATGCTATATAAAATTCATTAATGTAAATCCATCAATAAAAATGATAAT
The DNA here is from genome assembly GCA_037957365.1 of Torreya grandis. Taxonomy (NCBI): domain Eukaryota; kingdom Viridiplantae; phylum Streptophyta; class Pinopsida; order Cupressales; family Taxaceae; genus Torreya; species Torreya grandis. The sequence goes on from JARHVA010004113.1 coordinate 1,053,692, forward strand.
AATGTTCTAAAATAATCACAATGTCCATAATAATGCCAATAAAACATATGAAATCAAACTAATAATCATGATAGAAAATATAGGTAGGTGTGGTCATGACATCCACCCTCCATTTAGAATGGCAAATTCTTTTGGGCTTTAAAATAACATAGGATGGTGTTATTAGAAAATAATTTCATCTTAGTAGGTATCACTCATTTCCCCCATTTATCTTATTGGACCAATATTTGTTGAATTTTTATTTTTCACAAATTAATGTTGCACTAAGACATAATTTTAATCGGCTCAAAGTGAATTGTTTCCTCATATTCCACTTGAATGTTATTTCAATTTAGTGTATGTGATAGGTCTAAAGCATATTTCCTTAATAATTATACATGAAAAATATTATGAATTATAGATAGAGGAGGAATATCAATATGATAAGCCATTGAGCTAATTTTTATGTTATGTCAAATACAACAACATAACATGGTGATAACTTAGAAGATTTATAAACTCTATTTGATATTTTTTATTTCTTAACCTGAGAAATACCTTATCAATAATCTCATGTTTTATTTTTAATATTTTCAAATCTCCATATGTTTTATAATAATCAAATGAAGCTTTTAATCTTTGACATGTGACAACCATTTTCGCATCATATTCTTACAAAGTTTTAGGACCTGAAAATAATAGGATTTTGAAATTATTCTATCTTAATGAAGTTCTATGATTTTGGCCATAAAGTTATTTATTATTGAATGGTATGTATCGTTATAGGAAAATTATGTAAAGTTAATAAAATCTTCTCACTTGTGTTTCTAATCCATGACATACATTCTTAGCATGTGCTTAATAACCATTTTCATCATTTCAATTTATAAATATGTTTCCATATGATAGGTTGCACTAAAATTTAGCTTTGTACTAAAAGAAGCCATCATGGTTTACCAAAAATGAGAATCAAACAACTTATCTCTATCTGAGATAATCATTTTTGGTATACCATTAGTATGGACTACTTCTTTAAAAAATATTTTTAAGGGATGGTAGAATCATATGTGATGTTCCTTTCTATAAAGTGATCCATTTTGTTATGTTTATCAATCACAACTAATAGTCAATCATGTGATGAAATCCGTGGATATTGTTATCCATTTTTTTTGGAATAGACTAAGGATAAAACAATTGTCTAAGAATACCATGTTCATCTTTCACATGTTGACATTCAAAATACTTGGCTACATATGAAACCACATCTTTCCTTTGGCCATAAATAAAAAACTTTTAACATTTTGATGAACTTAGTTTTCTATAATTCTTACCACCTTGACACATGAACATACATATTTTTATTAAATATTTCATAAAAAATTCTCAAATTAGTTAAACACATGCTCTAATACCAACTATCATAACCCTTAGTTTTTGATTTTCCTAAAACCCTACTTTTCATAAGTTACACTCACATATTCCAATAATAAAGCCATTTTATGGTTGAATTATATTTTAAAAATGACTCTTACTATGTACATTACATCATGACTTAGTGTAAACCCTATTAAAATTGGTGTATGCTTATTTAGGGGCTATTTTGGAAGGTGATTTTCTTAGGGGAGTGTATAAGTGGGTCTTAATTACATAATGAGTTGGATAAAATAACTTTTAGTGGTTTTTTGTAATGGTATAGGTTCAAAAATATAAATCTAAGAACCAAATGTATACCTATCCATTTCCCAATGTGCCCATTAATGTGTGAACTTAGAGAGATTCAAACTTGATAGGTTCCTTCAAGAGAAAAAGCATTAATAAATGATAAAATTTAAAAATATTGTGTGTATATGTATGTCCCACTCAAATTTCATCATGCATCATGTATTTTTAATATTATATGGTGATTAGAGAAAGAACATATAAAAACACAATGTTGAGATAATAAATTGTAGTAAAAAGTGAAAATGTAAATGAAAGCAAATAACTAAAAAATACATAACTTCACTTACCTTTTTGTTGTAGAAAAAAACCTTAGTGATGTAAATGGAAGAGGGGTCCAATGTATGGGATATTAGGTAGACCTAAAAAATAAGCTTAAAAATTCTATTTTTTTACAAAAATATGGGTTAAGGATTAAAATATTATCTACATTTTCAAGATTCTAGAAATTGTTATGGTTTGGAAAAAGACCTTATAAAAAATAGTTATGAGTAAAACATGATTTTTTCGGTAAATAAATGGTAAGTAAAAAATAACTTAAATATAAATATGATTTTTAATATTCATTTACAAATTTATTATTCTAATAAACTACAACCATGTATGACATAGAGAAGTGGCGAGAGAGACCATGGCACAGAGGGAAGGAACATGAGGTTGAGGATGTACATCAGCTATTACTAGCATGATGTATATGTGGAATGTAATTATTTTCTAAATATTTGTATATTTTATTTAAAAATTAGGTATATTTTTAAAATTAGGCATCGACAAAAAAATTTATAGCATAGTTTGACACAAAATGTTTGTGTAGAGTAGGAAATAAGAATGGGTAGGTGATTTAGGGCATCCTTTACAAATCTAAGTAATTCATGTAATTAAGAATGTATTGTGATTATTTCTGGTCTTATATTGATTTTAACATTATTGTAAGTACCCAAGGATGGTTTTAAAGTCATTAGGTGGCTTAGTATTAGATGTTTTTGGCCTTAGGAGCTTTTCCTGCCAAAAATCCAATTTGTAAATTTCTATTAAGTTATTAACTTAGGGAGATGTTTATTGGTGTTTGGTGAATTATAAGTTATTATTAGATTATTTATGTTATAAGGTGTCTTATAATATTATTTAAGGTTATAAAATTTATAAGAAAATGTAAATGAAATGTAATTTCATGAATCAAATGGTTTTGTAACTGCTTTCATACATGTAACTAAGAGGAAAGTTGGAAAGAGTACATGTTGAATGGAAATAGTATGGGACATAGGATTTATATTAGTTATAATATCTATATAATTGTTTAATTATAGATAGGAATATAAATATGTAAGGAGGATACTAAGCAATGATAGAAAGAACTCTGTATTTCTATCCTTAAGGACTGAATTACTAATATAAAGGAGTAGAATCAATAAAAGTTGAATGATTGAATTATACCAATTTGTATATTTATGTTTATATTATTTTTAGTTAAATTTTATTTATTAAAATACTCAAAACATTTAAAATGGTGTTTTATAATGCAAGTTGAAAAGTTGGTGTATGGCTGGACTTTGTCAATAGTCTATGAAGTTATATTGACTATGAGAGATTAGTGTTCCAATAGCTTTTGTAAGTAAGATAAAATAAAATTTAAGGTGTTAATAGTAGCATATTGATCATTATAAAAATTTAAGTTGTTTTTCATACATATATGACAGTGTTTGTTATCAATAAGAATAGGGGTTTAGAGAGATAGTTTGTGAATGCTTTATTTACAATAGACAACGAACACATCTATGTGAATCCATGATGATTGAGGTTATTGTAGAATGAATATAGTTTAGAGATAAAATATTATGGATAAGAAACCTGATGAAGTGTTTCAAAACCAAAGTGAGCAATATGTGCATCTAAACTATGTTTTAAGCTTACACATGCAGATTATGTTGATAAAATACTGAGAATAATAGACTAGAACATCTTTTGGGATTGTTCAAGAGAAGTTAAATATTTTATAATTTATATTAATGTGTATATATATATATATATGTATGTATGTATCTATATCTTTAAATTAATTTAATGTGTTAAAATATTCATTAAACCAATTTTTAACCCTCTCAGATCTGTGCAAAATAAGGAAAACCTAGTTTATGGTTAAAAACTAGAGACTAGATTATCAAGAGTTTCCAGCACTGAATCTTCATGAAATTTGGTCATATGAAATGACACAATCTAAAAAAATTATATAGGTGGTTTTACTCTGGTATGGCATCCATACATATGGCTATAGGTGACTATGTATAAAGGAGGGATAAAGAGACATAATAAGTCTATGCGAGGTCTAGAAAGGAGATATATAAGTTGAGTTGGAGTAAGAAACATCATGGAGAGGAGGGTAAGGATAGATGGTTCCAAAAAATGACATAGGTTTCTCAATAATCAATAGTACTTGTCTATACAAGAGGAAAAATCATAAAGAAAGGATACAAGAAAAGTGTATAGATGAATATAGTTGTATAAGGTAACTTAAGGAAAGGATGAGTATTTGAATTGAAATCAAAGTAGTTAAATATGACCATGTGAGCCTATGAAAGGAATAAGGTAGGAATAAAGAATCAATAATGAATAATTTAGGTGATTTATATTTTGATAAGCTTATATCCTACTAAGGACTAGTGTGTGATTAAAAGAAAGGTATAAAATGAAATGTATGAAGGAGTGTCAAGTGAATGGAAGGTTTAAAGGTAGTAATGAAAGAATTAAAATAATTTAAAAGAACATTAACATGATTGATATTCATATCAATCTTAGTTTAGATATTTGATGTACAAGAGAAGATAGAGAAGATTTGTTGCATGTATTACAGGTTGAAAGTATCAGAGGTTTATAAGGAGTAGAGAATGAGGGCTCTTTGCATCATTTGGTATAAGAGAATCAAACTTCATTGGTATGAGAATAAATAAAGTCATCAAGTAACAAAGGTACATGTTTTTTTGTATTTCATTTTAAATATTTGATATGTTCTTAAAATAGTGTTGAAGTATGAATGAAAAGTAGAGAGATTGGTAACCAACCCTGAAGCTAGTGAGGCTTGATGAGAGAGAGAGAGAGAGAGAGAGAGAGAGAGAGAGAGAGAGAGAGAGAGAGAGAGAGAGAGAGAGAGAGAGAGAGAGAGAGAGAGAGAGAAGATATTGGAGAGAGAAAAAGGAGTTGTATTTAAAGGATAATAAAGTGAGATATGCCTAGGTGAAGTCATAGAGTGAGAGAGACCCAAGTGAGGTCATGAGAGGAAATTAGAGGAGAGTTGTAAGAATAATAGGTCCAAGTGAGACAAGATATTGAGAGAATAGGTAACATGGAGATATAAAAATAAAATATAAAATAGGGTTTGATTGAGATGAGTTACTAGAAAATTAGTAAAGTGAAAAAATATATGAAGAGATGAGAGATGGAAAAAGAAACGACAAAGGTAATATGGTAGTTGGATGAGTTTATGCTCATAATAGAGAAAGTGAGGCGAAATGAGAAACCATACTATGTATGTGTCATTAAGAATAAGATAATCAGGTAGCCAATAAGGCTCTATATGGAGGAAATAAAGCTGAAAATAGTAAGAGAAAAAAGAGAGAAGAGGTTGCCTTGTAATAAAATCAAAGGAGAGATAATGAAGTATAGAATGAGAGAGAAAGAGAGTGAACAAGTGGATAAAGATGAACAATACCTTGAAGAGGTTAAGATAAATTTGAGTGAATAAAAATAAGTTAGTTATAGATAGCTAGGTTATGGGAAGGAAAAAGTATGTGTAGATCAGTTTGATTGCCTTATTGAAGACTTGGAAAGAGAAGCACAATCGAATGAAGGAGGCATGAAATTTGATTATCATTTTGTATATGAAATTACGTATTAGCTAGAGATAGAAATGGAATATTTATAAAGAGAATTGAATATTTAAATGGTGGATAATGAATATAAATTAAAGGTTGAATAAATTAAAAACCTCATGGAGGAGGAAAAATAAAATGAAGAGGAAGAACTAATGGCATAAGTGCGGTAGATTTAAGTAGGTAGGAAAGAAATTACCTTTATTTTTTGATAAGCATGAATATGATAACAAGGGAAGGTGATATTAAAGGTGTATCAATATTATTTTGGTGAATACACATCCTATATGATAGAGTAAAGTTTCCAAGTGTGAGTGCACATCAAGTGATACTTGTTGCAAGCAATCATTGGAAGAGAGGAGGTAAAATTGTCTCTAATAGAGACAAGCATGAGATCAAAGATGAGTTAAAACATGAAGGAGTAGAAGTAAATAATTAAGATATAAATATCATGAATTGGGAACCCTAGAAGAATAGTATCATAGTCCATTTGAGAATATCTCAAATCTTTTCTTGCCAGGGGAGTATGATGCAGGGCATCATTTGGCAATATGAGTAATTCATCTAATTAAGAGTATCTTGTGACTATTTTTGGTCATATAATTATGTTAGAAGTCTTATAAGGAATAAGAAGGGTTTTAGAATCATTATGTAAACTATTATTGTATTTTCTTAGCATTTGGATTTTTTGTGGCATCAATTTTCACCCTTAAAGAGGGTTCTTTAGGCTCTCTCTAAGTGAACGACAAGATGGGAACAACCATGGGTTGTGGGTCACATATGGTGGGGTTAGACCTTTAGATAAGGTCATATTCCTCTTGATGGATCACCTATACTAATTCTATTATAGGGAAAAGGGTTAGAAATGGGTAAAGGGCTCCTTAAAAGGCTAAAATGGGTGATGCACCAAATTTAAATGAGAACTCGCATAAGCATGAAGTAAAGACTGAGGAAGCATAAGATAATGTTAGCTCACACAATATCATAAAACATAGCTAGTTTTGTAAGTGTTTCATAAACTATGTTTAGGAAGGAATGAATGAAAGCAAAGATTATTTCTAAGACTCACTGAGAGCATCAATCAATGACATAAGGAACACTAATTTAGACCTGGAACTAACTTGAAGAGACCTAGAAATGAGCAAGAAATAAGGACAATGGGAATGAAATATTCTCCTTCACAATGACATCATACACAACCTTTGCTACACACAATTTAGAGGGGATAGATAGGCAAAGGAATTATTTATTTATTCAAGAGGCCTTTCATACAAATTTTGACAAGGTTTAGCCTTATCAAATGAGAGTTTTTGCTCTTCTAGAATTGAGAGAGAATTTCTTATCAAAAGTTAGAGAGATATTTTCTTCTAAAAACTGAGAGAGATTAAAAATGAAAAATAACATGAGATATAGGTTAAAGGGGAGAGAGGGGGGTGGGAATGACATTTGATATCATTAATTGATCTGCCATTCTTCTTGATTTCTAAACCATCTTTGATACAATTAGGAATAAAAGGCATTGAGAAGAAATAAATGCTCCATTTTACTCTCCAGTCCCTAAATCCCTTTAATTTGATATTCAATGCCATCTTTACTTGATTTCATTATGAGGAAAAATTCCTCATATTCATGGACTTGACAAAGCCATGCCTAAGTCTTCTTTTAGTAGGTGTAAGTACCTATTTGTTGAAGCTATATATTTGTTGAAGGACAAGACAATCTTACACATCTACCCATACTCCAAACCTAAACATATCTTTATTATAGATTGAAAACCAATTAATTTATTAGTTTTCCTATATTTAATATGTTGATGAATATATTATAGAGTATGTAACTTCATTATTTAACCATATTAGGTATAAATAGACCTATTCTATTCTAAACAATATTGAAAACATAATAAAATTGAGTTTACATGATTTGGATCCTCCAACATAGGTGTCAACTAAGTATCAATGGCATCCTTTAAAAATATACCATAGTTTTACTTGAGTCTAATTCAACCTCTATTTGAAGTCCCTATCTTTTTTATTTTTATGGCGATCATTGTTCTTGATATGGGCCTTCTCAAATTATGCCATTTGTCAGGATCCTATTGTGAGCTCTTTGACTCCTTAGCCTCATGCACACCATAGATATCTATTTTTACAAATGAATATGAGACATAGATATTCTTCCATTATAATATGGTTGAGATAATTTTCACTTGCATATTATTGATTAGGATATGATAACCTTTTAACCCATTACTTGTTATATCTACTTTATATGAATACATGTGAACTATCTATCTTCATAGACCCATCGAGTCAAGATTTTTCTTTGCACCATTGGATCTAGATTCTACTCACAATATTTTTACACTTGTCACTTGTGCGTTTACCTTAGAGATCCTTTAATCTTTTGACTTGATGCTCATTGTTGATCTTTGATGCATGATTAAATGCACTCTATTATATCTTTAAGACCCACTATCCTTGTCAATTAATTCATGCCATTAGATCTTCATTCATACATATAAGATATTGACACTTGTGAGATATAAACTCATAATTGGGAACTTTTAATTGAAAAATCTATTTCATGAAGCTTAAAGTTGACATCTATGCACATGTTTCAATCTATAATTCTAAGTTTAAAAGTTCATATCTTGAGATAGAAAGATCATCAAGACATGAATTTTGTATATGATGATTTAGGCATGAAATACATAATTTAGATGTAATATTTTGGCCTAAGAGTCTTTCCAAGTGAACTTGTTAAATACACAATCAAGCTGACCCATTTATTTGTACATGAGGTTCCATGATGGTCTAGTCTATCTAGACTTATACAAGTCATTTTTTTTATCATCCAATTCATCAAGAAATTTATTAATCTTAATAAAACCATGTGAATACTTCCATAACTGATCCATAGAGGTGAGTTTCTATATGTGGGCCAAATTGGCCAACATTTTTGGTGACATCCTAAGACTACTTACCTATTATACAAAGACTAATGGCTTCAAATTGGTCAATTAGGCATATGGAGTCTCGATTATTTTATATCATTTAATCATGAAAATGATACAAGGTTACCCATTTTCTATAAAACCTCCTCTTGAACCAATAAGGACCAAAATGTACTAAAACAACAATTATGCTTGATACACTTATTAAAAGGGAAACACACGACTAAAAGGAAATGTCCACATGGTACTTAGAAGAAATCATAAAAAAACTACTCTAATATATTACAATATCATATAGTAGCTACAAAATATTGTAATAAGAAGGATTTAAATTAATTCCATTGAATCAAATAGGTAATTCCTCTCCATCTAGTTGGGCAAGTTAAAAAGCATTATCTTGTTTGAATCTATGGATCAAATAAGGACCACTCCACAAGCCACAATCTTGGTGTGGTTTCTTGGATTGGCCTTATTTGAGTCCCACTTGAGGACTATGTCCCCTTATTTTAATTCCCTTGTTATATCTCTCTACTCAAATACTGTCTTTACCTAAGCTTGATGTGATTCTAATTTCTTCATTGAAAGGTCCCCAGTTTCTTCAAACTCCATGCGATTTATCATTCTGATATTCATAGGCTCACTCTCCATCAACTCAAGCTGATGGACTAGCTCCAAGTTAAGCATCTCAAGAGAAATGGGAAATTTGGCTTCCCTTCCATATATAAGCACATATGGAGAATTTCCAATTATAGCTTTGGGAGTCACTCTATCAGTCCATAAGGTTATCCTTAGCTTTGTATGCCACATTCTCTGAATTTCCTCCATATTTATTTTGATAAGCCTTAGCAAGTTCTTGCTTGTGGACCATACTAGTCCATTACTTTGGGGGTATTAATTGGAGTATGTATTGAGGTAGATGCCCAGCTTAAGTTTGCATTCACTTGTGTTCATACCAAAAAAGGCTAAGGCATTATCTAAAATTATATTAGTTGTGACACCAAACTTGGTTACTATGATATCATAGAAGTCTAATACTACTTTTCATTACCTTATTTCAATGCAATTCATATCACCCACATGTTGAAGTAGTTAGTTAAAATAAGCACTCATTTATGTCCTACACTAGAAGGTTGAATGATCATCCTTAAATTCCAACCCCTATTACATGAAGGGTTGCTCCACCTAGATTGGGTTGAGTGGAAGAGATGATAATATTTGTTTTCCTATAAATAGATCACACTTCTACGATTTATTGACCAATGCATAGGAATCCTTGAAAATGTTGGGCTAGTAATAACTAGACCTCATTATTTTTGTTTTCATTATTCTTATAAGAAAATGGCCTCCTACAAGTCCATCATGAAACTAATATAAAATTTTTGTCACTTGGTCATCATCTATGCACCTAAGGAGTACTCCATTGAGGTCCCTTCTAAAAGTAACACCATCAAATAATACATAAGGTATGGATTTAAGCTTTAAATACCTTATTTTAAATCTATCTAAACCTTAGGGGAATTCTCCTATCAATAGTAAATATGTCATCTCTTAAACTCAACTTTTATGAAGTGGAGGTGCATATGCCTGTGAGTTATCTTATGTTACCAAAACAACTTCTTTATATTATTTAAGATCATACAACATATGCTCAAATAAGCCTTTGCCTCTTATTATCTTGGTGAATCTGATATCCACATCATACTCTATGATCTAGGTAATCCATCTTGCTCTTTTCTCATTCAAATCCTTGTTGAGGACAAAGTCCCTTACCCTAGGATGAGACACCATAAGGTAAATATTGTTGGTAGAAAGCATTGGCCTAAATTTTTGTATATAAAAACCTATTGTTGTATATAAGTGTACCTTACCTCATATCCCTCTAGTCCTTGATTAGAAAAGGCAATTGGTTGCTTAAGTCCTTCATCATTCTTTTGCATCAACATAGTTGATATGTTTTCAACATTGGCAAAGGTGTGCAATATGAAATCATTTGATAAATTAAGATTCATGAGATAGGGTGCTTGGGAAATGGCTTGGTTTATGGCCTCAAATGTTTCTCTACCTTCACCTGACCAAGTAAACACTTGGCTCTTATTTAGCATGGTAGTGATGGGTTTGACCAGGTTTTTAAAACCAAGTATAAACCTTATCAAAAAATTTATCTTCCCAAGGAAGATCTAAATTCCTTTCTTATGATTGGGTAGAGATAGTGATAATATAACACTTATTACATTGAGGTTAATATATAGTCCTTCATTTTAATTAATGTGACCTAAAAGTTTTCTTTCATGAACATCAAACACACATTTCTTGGGATTTAAAGAGATCCCATACTCTCCACAACTTTCGAAGATCAAACTTAGATGATCTAAGTGTTAACTAGATTTGTTGGAGAAAACTATGATGCCATCCAAGTAGACTAATACCATTTTATTTAGTAACCCTTGTAAATCCATGTCCATGGCTTTTTAGAAAGTGGTCCCATCATTTGACAATATCAAAAGCATCTTTTCATAAGCATATGTGCCCCAATTTATGAAGAATTTAGTCTTATATTAATCTTATTCTCTTACCATCACTTGATTGTAACCCTAAAACCCATCCAAAAGGGAAAAATGTTGGGAGCCAACAACTATCTGAATAAGTTCCTCCATGTATGGTAAGGGTAGTGATCTTTCAAAGAGACCCTATTTATATTCCTAAAGTCAACACATAATCTGATTTCCCCACTCTTTTTCCTCACATATACCAATTTGGCTACCCATAAAGAGTGTTTAATGGGAGAGATGATCTTGGATTCAATTAATTTTCTCAATTATTTCCTCATAACTCTTTAATTTTTGTGTTTATAGGCCTCTAATTCTACCTAATAGGCTTAAAATTAGCCTCTAGTTCTATACTGTGTTGGTCTAGCTTGGGATCGAAGCCTCTCAGGTGACTATACTCCCAAGTGAAGATGTTTGCATATTATTTATAAAGTTTTATGAAAACATGCCTTTTAGCTTTAGTTCTTACCTTTCCAAGCTTGACGATCTTGTCCTTAAAGATAGGGAATCTTTCATAGTTCACTTAATTGGTTGACATCACTACCTTATCTTTTGTCATATGATCTCTTTCATGGAAGAGACCTTCAAGGGTGACCAACCCTTTAAGAAGCTTATTATATCTCAAATGAGTAATTTTCTCCTTGTATTGATGTTGAAACTTTTGATAGTTTATGGAGAAATTTGCTTATTAGTGCAAAAAATAGGAAATTTGCTTATCATTCTCAAAGACCTGCTAATGAGCTTCATTATCTGGCACTAATGGTCTCACCACCCATTTGACATGTGGTTGCACCTTAGTCCTTTTTAACTCATTTCAGATATCAAATTGAGATCCCATAGCTACCAACCTATCATCATGCCCATTTTGGTTCCTTATAAGTACTAGCATGTTAGAATCCTAAAAATAATCAATCATGTCCCCCACCCTAAGTTTTTAAGACTTCATCAAGGAATTCTTAGTGATATTTTGGCCTTTAACTAGTTTAGTATTATCCCATTATCCCCATAAAAATTTAATTATTTGACTGCTCTCTTATTAGCCCATTGAAGGTCATGGATAGGCTCTCATACTCTATTATATTACAAGAGAAACTAAATTAAAACCTATAAGAAGAGAAATAGTTATCACTAGAGGGGGATACTATAATTTCACCTATACCCACTCCATGTTTTCTCCTTGAACCATAAAAGAACAATTTCCATAAGACAATGGAGTGTTCTTGATGTTTAATGAGGGATGGTATGGACTAATTCTCTTCATGTAAGTAGTAGACACCAAAAATTTGTATTCAAAACCTTCCAAGGGATAAACCAACTGATTATCATTCCAAATTTCATCTAAGAAAAAATTTGGAGTCTCCTTAAGATGAGTGTTTAGTTCTTGACTATCTATGAATTCATCCTCATCAACAATAGTACAATTGATGTTTATGCTATCTAGCCCATAAAGTTCAATATGGAATTGTGCAATGGGATCAACCTTGATAGACACTTTAGTACCATATCTTATTCTAAATGCTATGTATGACCAGTCTACTACTAAATAACCTCTAACATTTATTATGAATTCTTTAGATAAGCATAGTGCAAAATAAGGAGTCACATCAAGGATTAATACATATTTTACCTTTGATACACTAGTGTTAGAGGTATAATACATTGAGAATGGGGTTGAATCAGTGGTGTAAAATAATCCAACTTGATTCCAATTCCTTTAAACCCTTAATAATTTAATACATACATTCATAAAGCATATACATCATTCATATCAATGAACAAGAGAGACAATGCAATATCTATCACATAACATATGACATATGTAGGAAACCCCCTTGGGGGGGGGAAAACCCACTAGAACATAAAATTTGAATACTATCCTATAATAACAAGAACTAATTTAGACTAATAATGAACTTATCAAGGAACTACCTTTCCTTATTTAGTGAGACTAAAATCCCACAAGGTACTACTACACTTGTCTAACTGAGCTACCACAATAACTAGAACTTTATCAACATCCACCTTGTAAGGAGGATATAACCCCCTATGTTTTGAGTAACCACAACAACATATATGGACATCTCCACCTTATAATTTATGTCTTCAACACCTAAGGATGGACCTCTGATTATCACTCTTTACCTTCACTCACACTCAATATTTACACCTTTAAGAGAATTATTACGACCTCAAAAGTATGACCTAAAAGTCATACACACCATGATAAACATAATATCCCCTTCAACACATCCATTTGACACACATAACCTTCACCTTACCTTTGCTTACCATACAGAGTCTCTCAGACAACCTTTTGAGCATACTTACTCATTTTAAATCTTCTAGACTTATTACATCCATTGACCTATGTGATCACCTTCATCACCTTCATCAGATAAGAAAGTATGATCCTATTTTATATAATTTCTTCCTCACTAACATGTACATTATCTTTTAAAGGTTCTCTTCTTCACTTGACTCCACATCACCATAACTAGAAAAAATAGGCTAAATAGGCCTTGTACTTATACCATGCTCTTGGTATAACCAATATTGGTCAACGAAAATTATTACCACACTTGTTATGCCTTTTAAATATTTCCTCATACATATTACATGTAATAACCACATACTCCATAGGTTTTTCAATGTGTTATTACCCCCAAACCACCATTAGATCTTGATGAGACTTAAAAACATTAGACCTTCTTACTCACATGTTACATGTGAGACTAATTTGAATAACTTCATAATTTACAACTCATCAAAGGCATAATGTTTTTAGGTCTCATCAAGATCTAATGGTGGTTTTGGGGGTAATAACACGTTGAAAAACATATGGAGTATGTGGTTATTACATGTAATATGTATGCAGACATATTTCAAAGGCATAACAAGTGTGGTAATAATCTTTGTTGACCAGTATTGGTTATACCAAGAGCATGGTATAATTACAAGGCCTATTTAGCCTATTATTTCTAGTTGTGGTGATGTGGAGTCAAGTGAAGAAGAGAACCTTTGAACGATAAGGTACATGTTAGTATGGAATAAATTATATAAAATAGGATCATACTTTCTTATCTAATGAAGGCGATGAAGGTGATCACATAGGTAAATGGACCTAATAATCCTACAAGATTTAAAATGAGTAAGTATGCTCAAAAGGTTGTATGAGAGACTCTATATGGTGAGCAAAGGTAAGCTAAAGGTTATGTGTGTCTAATGGATGTGTTGAAGGGGATATTAGGTTTATCATGGTGTGTATGAATTTTAATTAATATATAATAATAACATCAAAAAATAGGATATAATGGGACATTATCTTTCAAATGTTCTCTTCTTCACTTGACTCCACATCACCACAACTAGAAAAAATAGGCTAAATAGGCCTTGTACTTATACCATGCTCTTGGTATAACCAATATTGGTCAATAAAGATTATTACCACACTTGTTATGCCTTTGAAATATGTCCTCATACATATTACATGTAATAAACACATACTCCATAGGTTTTTCAATGTGTTATTACCCCCAAACCACCATTAGATCTTGATGAGACCTAAAAACATTAGGCCTTCTTACTCACACGTTACATGTGAGACTAATTTGAATAAATTCATAATTTACCAATGATTTTAAAATATAAAGAATATATATAATATCCCCTTGATCAATCCCATATGGTTCCATTCCAACTAGAACACCAACTCCACACTTGGACCTACCAATTAGGTCGCATGGCTCTTCAAGTGTTCATATATAAAAAAACATAGTCTCAAATTTTGGAACCAATTACTTAGATATTTCACATATCCATATTATTAAATAATATTTATGAAAAATTTATTACCCAAAATATACATCCATGTTATTTAGACACATTAACAAATGTTTTAAGCACTCCAAACAACATACACAAAATGACTTCTCAGGCTGGTCACATATAGTCAAAATAAAGTCAAGCTATTTTGACTCTTCATAAGTGATAAAAGGTATATCATGAAAAAATATTCATTATAATAATAATTATATACTTATATAATAACTACATGCTCATTTTATTCTTAAAAATTACTTAGAACACATTCAACTTGCCTCTATAAGATGGTAACTCGAACTACTAGTGCATTCAAAAAACATAGTAAAATTATATGTCTTTATTAATATAAAATATAGATTGGTCAAAACATAATAATGAAAAAATATGGTACTCATGTAATATACA
The DNA here is from genome assembly GCA_037957365.1 of Torreya grandis. Classification (NCBI taxonomy): domain Eukaryota; kingdom Viridiplantae; phylum Streptophyta; class Pinopsida; order Cupressales; family Taxaceae; genus Torreya; species Torreya grandis. The sequence continues at coordinate 1,068,982 of JARHVA010004113.1, forward strand.
ACATTATAAAATAGGTAACTCAACATGATACATCAAAACAAGCTCAAACATCCTTCTTGGGTCACTCACAGAATAAAGCTGAACACATAGTCAACTTTAGAACTCAATATCTTTAACTGTACATATATTTAGACCTCATAAATAGGTTAATAAGATGATAAATGGATTAATATTAAAATTTTATTTTTAGATCACCTTATAATTCATTTTTTATCAAAATTTATGGATAAACTATAGAGCATTATTTTTCCCTTTGCAAAATTTAAATATTCAAAAGCCAATGGTTACAGTTAAAATTCAGATATGTCCTATCATTTTATGTCCTTGATACTTATATAAATCATGAAACATAGATTTTATTATAATTATATTTATATTTAACACTTTTAACCTTCAAATAGGTTGACCACTTTGACTCCACTTACACCATCGATCGCAATCGTATGATTAAATGTGAACTATTAGATCCTTATCCTTTACCTTTACTCAACATTAAACAACATGATATTTTTAAAATATAGCTCAAAATTCATCATTATATTAATATTTAAATATTTACCAAGTATATTTTTATCTTTATTTGGTCTTTATCTCTATCTTTTGTGAAATCGACTAAGTATGGGGACCATTGTTATTTCCCTGGAGGGCCAACTTTGAACCATCATAACTTTTGCCTCGTTGACTTGCATGTTCTCAAATTTGAACCATATGATATCCTTAAATATGAAACAAAACCATATATCAATATAATCATATAAAACTCACATTTGTGAAATATAACTACATTAAAATTTCTCCTCAAATTTATCTATCATAGAGCCAACTATACCTAGAACTGTCTGGAAAGGCCAACATTAAGCATGCATAGATTTTGATGAATTTCATCACATGAACTAAAATTTATTAAAAATAAAATAGGAAAAAAAACTAAACAAACCTATATTATCAAATTATATTTAAACTACCACACATGCAAAATATGACTACATCAAAATGCTTACTCAGCTTTTCTTTCCATATGCAAATTTGGCTATGTATGGGAAAACATTGTCAAACTACCTAAGAGCCCAAATTTGGACTTGAATATATTTTTTCATGATTCATTGCATGAAATTAAAATTATTTCATACCAAACTAGGAATAATATTTAAAAAACCCATGTCACCATTTCCTCTTCACACCTCCATGCATGTGAATGTTGACATCATTAATATGCTTACTTGGATCTATTTGAATGTAGAAAATACTATGAAAAATGCTTGAGAACCCAAATTTTTACCAACATATCTTCAAGTAAACTTCATCACATTAATTTATATTTATTAAATAATATATTTGGATGAATGTGATTATAAAAATATGACCAACTCCCCCTGAATCATCCACACATGGTAATTATGACATCATCAAACTGCCTACTCAAATTTTCTACCATTGGACCCAAAATGTATAGATGAGAACAATGATTAACCAAGTGAATTAAAATCATGAATATAATCTCTCCAAGAATACTTGACCATTTATAGGACCCATTTCACATTCTTAATACTTTAGACTCATTCCTAATCATCTCAAACCATGCCAAACCTAAAGATCAACCAAGCATACTAGGACAAACATATTGCACACTTTGTCATTATCACTTATACTATCAAGTAAATTCATCCATTTACTTGAAAACTTATATAACATCAATAAAATATCTCCAACAGTCTCCCCCTTTATCATTGATGTCAACACACATCATAAAATAATATATAGCTCATCTTTCTTCTCTCTCTTCAAGCACTCCTAAAAAAAGGAACTTTGTTTGCCTTTGACACAATGACAAAGTGGGAACAAAATAATCCTAAGGATATTAAAATAACATAATAGGAGAGTACCATATTATAAATATGATACAAACTCCCCTTTACCCTAAGCCCACATCTTCTTACCTTTACACCTTCCTCTTGATCCATGTCAATACTCTCTTCAACCAAGTACTGCAACTAATGAAGAAAGAACACACAAAAGTAATAAAAAATAATATAACTCAACAAAAAACATCTAAGATTAGCTCCCCCTAATATTTCTAAGCACATTCACCTCCTGAGTATCTTTAAATCTCCACACATCATGAAGAACCATTATACATGCTTACTAGCATTCTCTCACAAACCATGTTAAGGACCACCAATAGAATTTCATTCCACTTACCAAATATGAAAAATACACTAAAATTTTTGAGAAATCATATTTAAATAATCATGCCTTGATATTATGAAGAAATTAAACAAAAATAACTCTTCTTCTCACTAAGCTTGTCTAGTCTCCTTGTAACCCTACCTGGAACTTGTAGAGCCCAAAAATTTCATTATACATACCATAAAAACATTAAAAATCATATATGTAGTAATTTCATAATCCCCCTCAAGCACACCAATTTTCAACACCTAGGTCAACATCTATAACATACTTCTTTAACAAACCTACTTTTCAATTAGGCCTCCATTTTGATAAATACATGAACAATTTGAAAACCACAAACATTAAAATCTATGTAAATCTTGATTTTACAACCCATTTGGCCTATTCATCCTATTAATAAGCCTTAGAATTCAAATAATAAAGAAAACCATTTTCCTAGTAAAGCGCAAAACCCTAGAATCTTAAAACAAACAAGGTGAACACAACACCTTCTAATCAATGCACACTCTTGAAACTTATTTCACACCTAGAAACATCCATTACATACTTCTAAAAAAAAAATTTAGATTCCATAACTTTTGGAACCTTAAGTTCTAATACCATGGCTTTTGACTTCTAATATGATAGATAAACTCAAGAGCACATAAAAATATTCATACCTTCTTTCTCAGATTCTTCTACTCAGTTATCTTATCTTAGGACCTAACCAATTACAAATCTCCCCATAAATCTACGATTTAACTATAACATGGAATATCTAACAAGTCTTTAAATACTATCCAATCATAGTCAATATTTATATAGAGACACCTCATCTTGAGAACACTATGAACTCTCATGGCATACATAACTATTCAATAAGCCTTTAACAAGGTTAGCAAGATCTAAGACATAATCCTAAAAGAGAGGCATTTAAATTATAGGCTCACATAGCATCTAATACAAACTAATACGAAGATAAAAATTTTAAACCCGCCTTTAAACTAGAGCATCCAAACCATGATCAACAAGCTAACTCCTTCTCAAGATAAGACCACTAATATTCTTCAAAAGATATTTTTTCCAACAAATATATATATATATATATATATATATATATATAATTCATAAACATACATTTTTTATCATACCTTATCATCAAACAATATCTGATACCCACCAAGCTTCATCTGACTAATAAGTCTCTCCTTGAATCCTAGATATAGAAACCCATTTGACATAGAGAGACTAAAAGTCCCAAAACTCAAGAGACTCCCATATCTCCATATCTTTCTCTAACTTGAATTTCTGACTCATCATCTGATTGATTTTGAATGGATTCTTGAATTCACTCTTTTCTTTAGATTTATCAATACATGTTTCCAACATAAACTCTTGATTTTCCTTTTTGTTTATCATGTCAAACAAGCCATCCTTGGTCTCAAACTAATCTCTCCTTACAGACTTAGGTTTTCAAACCCATGTGTGACCTCTTCCTTGCACACTAGGAGCTCCATATACCTTTTTTTCTTGTTTTTTTAATAACTTTAAATGTGACCAACTATATGACATTTGAAATAAATAAGATCTCTCATACTTTTTGCTTGATGATGATTGTGATCTTCATTTTATATCTTGATAGAAGATAAATTCTCTTGGCATTCATGCATCTTCTTCATATATAATTCCTTCTTTCTCTTGACTACTCTAGGTTATGATTTCTCTAATATCAATTACTTTTTCTTCCAAGGTTCCATTAGTAGTCATTCTTGGCTAACTTCCTTCTAAAGTCCTTAGCTCTATGACCATACTTTACACATGTATAATGATGACCATTAAATAAACTAGAAAACCTTGAAGCATTTAGTTGTCTAATAGACCTTCTTGTATTGATTTCAAAGCTTTCATTCTCCTTTACATACTCAAGCTTCTCATGCTTCTCTTCTAGCTTATCCAACTTGACTATAACAAGATCATGATCACTTTTAAATGATTTTATTTTAATCATTAGTTGATTGCACTCATATTCTTTTTCTTTTAGATTTTCATTTGTAGTCCCTAATTGATCCTCAAGAATACTGATCTTCTCTTCATTGTCTTTGGCCTTGTTGGCCACATCTTTCAATCTATATACTTATACTTCAATATAATTGATCTATTCTTGATAATTCTTTTCTTCTTTGTTGGACATTCCTAATAAACTTCCCTCAAGAGAACTAACTTGTGTCTCAAGACCTTTGATCATATTCCTCATTTTATGATTCCTCTTTTTTTGCTCCTTTAGTTCACCAAGTGCACTCATGATCTTAGCTTTTAAATCAACTTCTTCCTCATTATCATCTTCTCTACTATTATAAAAATCTTATTTATCAAACATGATGTCCTTTTCTTTTGAACAACTTTCCTCTTTCGAACTCAAAGTTGTCTTGGCATCTACTAGCTGAACCTTGAGATAATTGATAACATTCTTATCTTTTTGGCATATCTCTTTAAAGTACATATTTTCTATTCAAGTGCCTTGATCATATCCTTCCACTATTAATTTCATTTCTTCAATTATTTGGCCATTTTTATACCTACTTAGGATCTCCTTCAAGTTATTAAGCTTCCTCCAAAGAACCGAGCTCTGATACTAATTATTAGAGATACAATCCATTGAGAGGGGGGTGAATCAGTGGTGTAAAATAATCCAATTTAATTTCAATTCCTTGAAACCCTTAATCATTCAATACATACATTCTTGGATCATATACATCATTCATAGTAATGAACAAGAGATACAATTCAATATCTATCACATAACACATGACATATGTGTGAAACCCTCTTGGGGAAGAAAACCCACTAGAGCCTATAATTATACTACTATCCTATAGTACAAAGAATAAATTAATACCAACAATCAACTAATCAAGGAACTACCATCTCATATTGAGTGAGATTACAATCTCATAAGGTGTAACCACACTTGTCTAGTTGAGCTACCATAACAACTAGACATTTAGAAAGTTCCAAATTAAAAGGAGGCTATAACCCCATATATGTTTAGCAATAATAAAAACACCTACGAACATCCCCACCTTAGAACTGATGTCTTTAACACCTAATGATGGACTTATGATTAACACTCTTCACCTTCATTCACATTCAATCTTTAAACCTACAAGAGCACTATTATGACTTCTAAAATATGGCCTATAGTTTATACACACCATCATAAATCTACTATACCATTCAACCCATCCACAAGGCACACACAACCTTTACTTTTCCTTCACTCACCTTACACACTCTCTAAAAAAATCTCTTGAGCATAATTATAGGTCCATTGACCTATGTGATCACCTTCATCACCTTGATAAGATAAGAAAGTATGATCCATTTCACTCTCTTTTAGTCTTCACTTACCTATATGTTCTCTTTCAAAGGTTCTCTTCTTCACTTGACTCCACATCACCATAACTAGAACAAACATGCCAAATAGGCTTTCTACTTATACCATGCTCTTGGTATCTCCCATCTTGGTCAACTAAGATGATTAACACAATTTTTACGCCTTTGAAAAATGTCATCATATAGTTTACATGTAATAAATACATAATCCATAGGCCGTCCAATGCCTTATTACCCCCAAACCACCATTAGATCTTTATGAGACCTAATAGCATTAGGCCTTCATACTCACACATTACATGTTAGACTACTTGGACCACCTTCATCCTTTATGAATTATTTTATCACATCACAAATATCTCTAATATCCCCTTTCTAAATACCATATGGTTCCATGCTAACTAGAACACCAACTCCACACTTAAACCTACCAATTAGGTCTCCTAGCTCTTCAGGTCTTCATACATACAAAACATAGTCTCAAACTTCTAAACTAATTACTCAAATATTTCACATATCCATATGACCAGATCACATGGGTGAACCATTTATGTCCCTATATATTCCTCCATGTTTTTTTATAAAAACCAATACATGTTCTAGGCACTCAAAACAACATACATAAAATGATAACTCAGATTAGTCATATGCAGTCAAAATATAATCAATCTATTTTGACTCTCCATAAGTGATCAAAGGGATATCATGAAAAAAAATTAATTATCATAATACATATATACTTATATAATATATAAATTATGATTCTAATATTCAACTCTTCTCAAAACACCTTCAACTTGCCTCTACAAGATGGTCACTCAAACTATTAGTGCATTCAACAAACACAATCAAATTCTATATATTTCTTCATATATAATATAGATTGGCTAAACATTTATAATTCATAAATATGATACTAATGTAGTATAAAACATTATACAATATCTAATTCAAAATTATACATCAAAACAAGATCAAACAACCTTCTTGGGTCACTTATAAAACATAACCAAACACACAATTAGCTTTGGAGCTCAACAAATTTTATTATAAATAAATTTAGAACTTATAAATAGGTTAATTATATTTTTCATGGATTCCTCTTAGACATTACTTTTTATATCACCTTCAAATTCATCCTGGATCAAAAGTTATGGAAAACTATAGAGAACTATTTTTTTCCTTTATAAAATTTAAATATTCAGAAGCCAAAGGTCACAATTAAACCTCTGACACTATTATATTATTTAGTATCCTTTATTATTATATCAATCATGCACCATCAATACTAATATAATTAACTCAATCTTTAATAATTTAAACTTCAAATATGTTGAACACTTTGACTCCACTCGTGACATCGATCTCAATCACACGATTAAATGTGAATCATTAGTTTCTTATACTTTACCTTTGCTTAACATTAAACAATATGCACTTATTACTATCTAACTCAACATGATATATATATCAATATTTTATGATTACCTATACACCATTTAATCTTCATTTTGTCCTAATCTTTATCTTTTTAAAAAGCCACTGAGTATGGGGACCATTGCTATCTACCTGGAAGGCCAACTTTAGACCATCATAATGTTTTGCCTCACTCACTTGTATGTTCTTTAATTTGAACCATATGATCTATTTACATAGGATAATACAAACATGTATCAATATTATCCTATAACCTTCACATGTGTGAGATATAATGATGTTAAAAGTCCTCCTTAAATTTATCTATCATAGAGACAACTATGCCTAGAATTATCTAGAACGGCCAAATTTTCACATGCATAGATTTTGATTCAATTCATTGCATGACCTAAAAGTTAGTACAAATAAAATAGTTACAAAACTAAGTAAACCAATATGATCTACTTCTCCTAAAAATACCACATGTGTGAAATATGACTACATCAAAATTCTTACTCATCATTTTTTTCCATATGAAAATTTGGCTAAGTATGGGAAAACACTATCAAACTACTTGGGAGAACAACTTTGCACTTGTATATATTTTGTCATGATTTATCACATAACCTAAACGTTTACATATAGTAACTAAGAATAATAATTAATAAACCCATGTGACCATTTCCTCTTGACACTTCTATGTGTACAAACATTGACATCATCAATATGCTTACTTGGTTGTATTCGAACATAGAAAATACTATCATAAATTCCCAAGAGCCCAAATTTTCAACCACATATATTTAAATTTAATTAATCACATGAGTTGATATTTAACATATAAGATCTTAGGATTAATTTGATCATAACCGTATGACCAACTCCCCTTGATGCATCCACACATAGAGATTATGATGTCATCAAACTACCTACTTAGATTTTCTACCATTGGTACCAAAATGTTTAGATGAGAAAAATGATGAACCGAGTGAATTCCGCCCATGTACACAAGTTTTTAAATCATCCTTGACCACTAATAGGGCCCATTTCACATTACTAATCCTTCAAAAATATCCCTAATCATCTCAAACCATGCTAAAAATAAAGATCAACCAACCATACTTCAAGCATACTAGGAAAAACATATTGCACACTTGTTCATTATCACTTAGACTATCAAGGAACTTCATCAATTCACTTGGACACTTATATGACATCACTAAAAACTCTCCAACATATAAGACAAGCATGTAATTTTAAATTGAGATATTTGATGATACCAAATGGCTTGGTGGAAGATACATCAAACTACAACACTCCTTTAATTTGGGGCTCATATTTTAGACCAAGATGGTTTATTATAGACTTTGGTTTTAATAAGGTGTTAGCCCCATTATCTACCAATTCATTCTTCACTAAAGAGTCACCAATGATTACTAAAATTAGAAGGGAAGAGGTTTGACCACTTGATTTAATAGTTTTGGAAATATTGGAGTCTTATTCCTCATTTAGATAAGGGTATAGAATAAATAAATTAGTAAATAATATTGCAATAATTAGAGTACTAATCTGTATAATTTACTGTGCCTTTTAAACCTTTCCAAAAATGGTAATGAATAAGGAAAATGTAGCTTAGCTTAAAAATAGAATAAAATGGTTGAGATAGAGGCTAAAATGAGTTGTACATGATTAGGACAATGTCATGAACCTAGATATAGATTTCATTTAGTGAAAGGATAAGAACATAAAAAATATGACACTTTAAGGTCTAGTACTATAGTATATGTCCTATAGCTATTGTCCAAACTAGACATAGAGGTCTGATTTTTTTGGGTTTTGTCCATTGTCCATGTGTGAGCCTATTTATGAAATTTTGGATCCTGAGTGTCAACATATATCCTTGTAGAGTTGATTTAATATCGAACCATAGACTTTGATATAACTTGAATAAAACTTGAGAAAGAGTGGGGGGTTAGTGTGTTTAAGATGAAATGAACATGTATCCATACCCCTTCTATGGGCACATTTCCTACATACCAATACTCTGAAGAGGTATCAAGCCATATATATCTCTCCCACATGATGTGCATTGTGAAATAGTGTTATGAACATGTAATAATGTGAACCTAAGAGTGATTGACATGGATAGGGACTAGTGTGAGGGTTTGAATATGCTCATCGATGTATTGTATGGTTGTATATAGAGAATTTAAAAATCAACCTTAGTGGTCCTTCTTTCTTTTGTAATATTTGCCAACCCCTCCTAAATTAACTTTGAATGAGATTTTATAGAGATCTATTGGTCATGGGTTAAATGTATTCATGCTAGGTTGACATAATGAGGAAAAGGAATCAAATCGAAATGGACATCTATGCTTGAAATATGACTGGATAAGAGCACTATAAATGGGACACCCTAGGGTCTAGCACTATAGTCCAACCCCAATTCTTTTATGCTATAGGCTAAAGACTTGCGGGGATAGAACTAGCATAGGAAATGTAGCCTAGCTAAGCTAGAATCAGGTCACAAAAGTCTATACATAACTAGGAATAAGAAAAAAGGCATCTAGAATGCTCATGAGAGAATGCAAGAGGGACCTATGGGTTGGGTGTCATAATCCTCACTCAAGCTACAAATTTTTACATTTTATATGACTACATTTGCCCACCATTTATTCTAGTGACGTAGTAAAGCAAAATACTAGGATAAAGGAAAAGTAGAAAGCGTACCTAAACTTACCTTCAAGGCTGAAGCTAATGAAGCTATGTGATGTTGGTTGTGTATAGAGAGAGCACATTGTGAAGTGTAAATATAAAATAGAAAACAAAGAGTAGATTATTTCTTTCTAGATATGTTATATCTAAAATAATAACATATAATGCTTGGTAAGAGAGAGGAAGAGAAAGGAATAAATACACCTCATCAGGTACACAAACCAATACAAAACCTATTATGATGTTGAGTGATGTTGGATGATGCTATATAATGTTGGGTATGTGTTGTACCAAGTGTAATATTATGAATGTATTTGAATGGTCAATTCCCTCAGAGTGGCTCAATAATTCAAAGGCTATCCCTTTGTCTTCACCATCACCCACTAATTAAAGTTAAGTGATCATACATTTACTAATTGATGTTTGGACTATGTGTCTAATCCCTCTGAGTAGGTGCCTTAAGAATACAAAGGCTAGCTAGTCCTTTGGATTCATTATTTCACACTAAATGAAGTTATAAATTGGTATTGATATAAATGTGTGTCATACGAGATGGCTCATAAAGCCCATGAATGCTCTATAATATGATAATGTCGTATTGATAGCTAAATGTGTCATAGAAACTAAGCCAATCTTGGCCACTCTAGAAGGAGGTGATTAGGCTTGTATGAAAGCTACCACAAAACTAGAAACTAGGCTTATGTGGAAGCCACTCTAGAAGAGGTGATTAGGCTTGTATGAAAGCTACTCCAAAACTAGAAACTAGGCTTATGTGGAAGTCACTCAAGAATTTAGAGGTTAGGCTTGTATGAAATCCACTCCAAAATGATGCCAACCACCTGTAGATGGAATAAGGCACACAACTGCTAAGAATGTTTGGGTTATATATTGAACTTGGAAAGAAAAGAAGTCAAATGTGCCATGCACATTTCCCCCAATCACTAGTGTATGTGACATGGATTTTGATCTTAAAGTTATACCAACTATCCAATATAAAATTGGAATTAAAATCCATCATGTCATCCATGATTCCCCCATATTTGGATTCTCTAAGAAAAACTATACTAAAACTATTGAATCTAAATTGATTTGTATTTAACAAAACTATAACTGAGCTTAACTTATTGCCTATTTCTATAAAATTTGGGTTTTCTTCTATTTGTATACGAGCACCTAAAAGAAGACACCCTAGTGTTTAACACTATTATCCAAGTATGATGATGTTGTCCTTTATTTAATATAACAATTTTTATGTAATCATCACTATTTTTTTGGTCTATTCTACTTGGTTTGACCTTTGATTATTATTTTGAGTGTTCTAAAAACTAGTTTTTTTACTAGTAGGAGCTCTGGTCTCTGTGACAAAACCCTTATTTATTTCCCCTCTTTTGAGGGTAGTATTTAAGACCCTATAATAACTACCCTCAAAATAAATAACCCTACAAATTTTTTATGTTGTAAAATACAAGATATGGTAATGATAATTAGAAAGATGTCTGAATATATAGAATAGTTTGTATTGGGTATTGTTAGATCAATAGGGGTATGCCTAGATAGATATAACAATGTAATAACATATGAAATGTGTTGAATTGAAACTATAAATGTTAGTTTTTAGTTATCAAGGAGGGATGGAGCATAATGTCCATCATGGCATCCAAAATAACAAGAAAATTCATGATGTGGATCATGGCATTGAAAATAGTGAGAAACAAGTAAGAAACAAGCACACAAGACAAGAAGCAAGAATCATATAAGAGTGGCTAAGGGGAAAATAAAACAAGGTACATGGGCACATATCACTAAAACTATAAAACATGCATACAAGGCATGCTCAAATGCCACATACACATGTAATTGAAAACAAGCAAGGTTGGCATGAGAGCCATAATCACATAGAAGAGTACAAGAAAAGTACCTTAGCAAATGTCCTAATGTACAAACAAGAGTAGAATCAAAGGACATTGGAAAATGTCCTAAGGCACACTCAAGAGATAAAATAGGCACTAAGAAATGCAATCACATCTAGATGTACAAAATAAGAAAGTAAAATATGTATTATGCTAGAAATACAATTGCATCTAACTAATCAAAGTAAGAAGTGAAAGTATGTAAGACATGAAGTACAGGACTAGGTATATTATAAGAAATACATAAGTGTTATGTACTCGTAAATATTGATAGATTAATATATATATACTAGTAAGTAATGTACATCAACATGATAACTAGAGTGTGTGGTGTAAGAATGACATAACCTGGTTGGTGTAGTCATGTAGAAGATGTCCCTAGGGGGTAGATATATTGATGTATGTCTTCAATGTAGAAGTAGGATGCCCCCCTTAATGGGTAGAGTGAATAAATGATGGATCTGGATGTCACTGCACACACTCAAACAAAATTAAGTGAAGCATGGTAATGTAGATAAATTGACAAATAATAGCATATAATAGAAAATGTAAGTCTAGCATGGTAGTAAAAATGTAAAACATGGATAATGCATACAATTGAAATGTTTATGTTTTGATGTTTTGTATTATTTTTGGTATTTCAAATGTTTTGGATTTTTGAAATATTATTATGTACAATCAATCATAAAAATAATATGTATAATTAATTGAAAAGAAGATATGTGTAATCAATCATTAGGAGTCTATGTACAATAAATAATGAGAATAAACAATACTACCTGATGAGTCTCATTAGAGACTCCCTATCATGGTGTCCCATATCAAATAATAGAATCATGTGTGATTTTGAAGCATGAGCTAATGGATATGAATATGACTCTGAATATTCAAATTCATTATTGGTATCTTGGAAATCATAATAACCTATATTGTACCACTCATCATTAACATCTTAATTTTGAACCAATGGAATGTTAGTGTTGACTTTTGTTTTATCTAGATCTTTTCATTTTATAAATTGTGTCTATAACTGATTTGCCTTAGGATTTTCAATAAATAACAAACCTTGGTGACAAACATTATCAAAACTAGAATAGGAGTACTAATGCCTTGAGCATTCCTGGCCAACCCTTGACCTTGATAATCAAACTATTGTAGATATTTTTGACCAAAAGCATACTAATTTTAAAGTTGATCCTAATTTTGGAGAGGTATATTTTCATATTTTTGGTGCTTTACATGTGCTTGTGGTAATGTTTGTTTCTCTAATTTTGCTTTTTGATCCTTTTTTTGTTCTGAGTTATTCTTTGGTAACCACTTGTGTAATATTTTTTAATTTTCCCCTTTGTGAATGTGATCTTGTGTCACTATAGATTGTTTGATTGATTTACCTTGTATATGGTCCTCATTATCAATTATATATTGTATATTTTTATTCAATGCCAAAAATGAATCTATGTGGTTCCCATGTATTCTATGATATGCACAATAATATCTAGATATTCTCATTAGATGTAGAGGTAGTTTTATAAACTTAGATTTAATCATTTCCATTAGTACCTCACTTAAATTCTTATTTTATCTTTAAATTCTTCTAGTTACACTAGTTGTAGATTTATTTTTTTGTGATTTCTTGTTTTGATATGTAACATCACTTGCAACCAATTAACTAGGTGAAGGTGCATATACATGATTGGTAATAGGGTGCCTTTGAGGCTTTTATAAAATATTATTTTTCAATATTGTCAAATTTTCATGTAATAGTTGATTCTACATTTGTAAATTTGAAATTAAATTGCTCATACTGGTGATTTGATCCCTTAGAGTCTCATAAGTACAAACCCTAATTGCTTTCAATTGAACATGTAAGCACATATTTTGAAGAGGATTTGAAGAAGCTATAATTTGAATATATGAATTATGAACAATTGTATAGGATTCCTCATGTTTTATAAGGGTGATAGCATGGAACTAGTTAAAGTGAATGTAGTTATCACCCTCTTGGGGGAGAGGAGGAGAAGGAAATTATTTCCTATGCATAAGATATGACATTGAAACTTGAAAGGTGGTTGTTAGCTTATGTAATTGATCCTCTAAGTATTTAAGGATTTTATGATTAATTAAATTACACATAATAGAGAGGCAACATGTTAAATAGTTATATACATTAGGTAGAAAGTGTGTATGTGGGATGAAATTAATGTAATTAGAGTTATAAGTTTTATAGAAATATGTTTATAAATATAATTCCAAATGAGAGATAGAAAGAAAGGGATAGAGATCATGGAATTTTGAATTAATAACTAAATAAATTTGATATGTGATATGATATTTCTAATATGTTTATCAAGACAAAATCAAAATTTTTCCATATGAGAGATAGAAAGCAAGGGATAGAGAGCATGAAATTGTGCACTAATACATAAAAAAATTTGATATGTGATATTATATTTCTAATATGTTTAGTAAGGTAAACTTGAATTTTTTTCCATATGAAAGATAGAAAGTAATTAATGAATCCTTGTATTAAAGACAAGTAAACATTGCTTCAAAGGAGAAGGATATTACTATGTTTAACAGTAAATTCTTAATACCATCAAATATTATGAAAAGTAAGTATGGAATGCTATTAATGAGGCTTTATATTAACATATGGTAACTTCATCATTCATATACATGATAGGACCAAGTATGGTCTCCTTATTATTTGCCAAAAATGTTTTGAAATGAGTAAATCCATTTTTTATTTTTATGTAAATTTTTTTTAAGGTGATACCTCAAATATAAAGAGACCTAGTAAATTAAACTAGAGTTTGAGAGAAATAATTTTTAAAAATTACTGTGGTAAAGTTTTGGAAATTAACTGGGAAATTTAGATTCAAATATGAAGGAAAAATTACAAAAATACTGATACCTAGTATAGGTAACTAGGGTTTGAATAAAACTATTTTAAAAATTACTATGGTAAATTTAAAAATTTAAATGTAGAATTATTATTCAAATATTCAAGAAAAATTAAAAAATGTTGGAAAAATTAGAAGAAAAATTTATCTAGGGTTTTTATCTACAAATGAAGTAAGTCAAGCTCTCCAAATGATTAAAAAAATTGGGAATATTGGAGTCTTACTCTTAATGGGTCTAGAATAAATAAATCAATAAATAATATTACAATAATTATAGTAATCATTTGTATAATTTATTATGCCTTTTAAATGTTTCTAAAAATAGCAATAAGTAAGGAGAAATGCAACTTAGATTAAAATTGGATAAGACAGTTGAGACAAAGGTTGAAACTAGTTGTGTAGGACTTATATAGTGTCACGAACTTGGATCTAGATTTAATTTGATGAAAGGATAGGATTAATAAAAATAGGACACTTCAAGGTCTGACATTATAGTCCAAGTCCTACTATTATTTTCCAAACTAATCATAGAGGTCTGAGTTTTATGTATTATGTCTGCTATCCCTATGTGAGCCTACCTATGAAATTTTAGATCTTGAATGTTGACATAGCTCCTTGTAGAGATGATTTAACATCCAACCCTAAACCTTCATAGTGCTTAAATAAAACATAAGAATGAGGAGGGGAGTTAGTGTGTATAAGATGCACTGAATATGTATCCAAACCCCTTATGTTGGCACATTGCCTACATACCAATATTTCAAAAGAGGGATCAAGACATATGTAGTTCTCCCACTTGATTTTCTTTGTGCAATAGTGTTATGCAAATGTAAAAATGCCAAATTTAGAGTGTTTGAGGTGGCTAGGGACCAGTGTGAGCATTTGAATATGTTGGTAGTTGTATTAGATGGTTTTATATAGAGAATAGGTGAATTTGCCTTATTAGTCATGATTTTATTCTTGATTGCTTTTGTAATATTTTTTAAAACCTTATAAATGAACTTTTAACAAGATTTTATAGAGATATATTGGTCATGGGTTAAATATATTTGCAGTAGGCTAACATAATAAGGAAGAGGAATTAGAAGGAAATGGTCATTTGGGCTTGAAATTTAATTAGATAGGATCAATGGAAATGGGAAACCATAGGGTCTAGTGCTATAGCACAACCCTAGTGCTCCTATCCTATAAGATTGAGACCTAGGGGGATGGAAATATCATGGGAAATGCACCCTCTGAGCTAGAATCAAGTCTCAAAAGTCTATGGATGATTAGGAATAAGAAAAAAGTTGTTTAAAAGGGTCAGGGGAGCATGCAAGAGGGACCTATGGTTTTGGTGTCATAAACCACACTCAAGCTACCAATTTTAACATTTATAAGACTACACCACCTTACTTGGTTGCCTTTCATTTGATCCTTTGGTTGAATTAGTGAGAACCACATTCACCTTGACTGGTAGTTTATGAAAAATATTGACTCTTGACAACCCTTATAGGAAGATGTTTACTTGACCAAGAATGGAGAGTATATCCCAAATTCACACACTCATACTTGACATTTTTATTTGTTTCACAATGTTGATGTGTGAACCACCAATATTTTATTGTGCTTTGGAAGAAACAATTACACATTGAGTTTGTCATTTTTGGGGAATAAAGACATTCCCCTAATTTTGATTCCTTGGAGCTATTGGAACCTTTGTAACAACAAAAAGTTGGTTTCGATTTGATATTGAAAGAGTAATGGTAGGAGACTCTTTGATTGCTTCTTATTTACCATCCACGTTCCTTCTTTTGAACCTTATATTTGTTTCCAATGGAAAGTATATTTAGCTAGAACTAGCCTACTCATTAAGTACATAACACTCTTCTTGCTCATAATTCACCATTGTAACACCCAACTAGCTTGGTCCTTGATTAAGGCTTTGACATTGTTGAGACTCTTTTTGTTTTGACATCATAGGTAACTCTATGTTCTACGACATAAGAAATTGATTGTACCCATAATTAGTAGCCTACTACCATTGATCATTAAAATCTTAGTTGAATTTATTGTTTGGGATAATGGATTGCCCAAAAGACTAATTCTAAGGCATGTTACCCTTAGCTTCTTGAGAAATAGTATTTTGAATAAGGACTATACCATTGGATGTGCTTACAACATTCAGATAATAATTGTTTTGTCTAACATAGTTAGGATGCCCTTATCCTTGGTTTTGACCTTGGCCTTGGCCTTGTAAGTCTCCTTTTTAGGATGGCCTAGGTTATTGATAAGATTGTTTCTAAGGTTGATATGAGGCTTAGTAAGGCCTATTAAAAGTTTTCTACCTCTTAACATTCATTATTTCATTTCCCAAAGATTGGAATATGTTTTTAATCTCTTGAAAGTTATTTTGTTCTTGAAAATCACTATATTGACTAGTATAAGCCTCTTCTTTCTTATGTGGGGATATAATAGCAATTGTAGGAATAGGAGGAATTATAGTAAGGGGATGAATATCAATAAGAAGTGGTATAATCTTAGGAAACAAAGGAATTTATAGTTTAGGTGTAAACATGGTAGCCTACACTAGATAATTTTTTTCTTTAATTTTCAACTCATCTATGATGTAGATCATATACCAAATTAACCCACTCAATACCTTATACGATATACTATTCCTTGACAATGATTGCCAAACTCAGTCTTCATACAATGGTTCTAGGTTAAATTGATAGTTTCTATGGTTTTCATATACTAAATATTATTTTTATATATATCCTTATCCATATTTTCCTAATAAATAACTTACCAACATTATTTAGACCTCAACTCTTCCCTTTACACAACCTTGCATACTTTTCTCTCAGTCTTTCTAACCCTATTTTTGGGATTTATTTGGTTTGTACGGTCTATAAAAATAAAAAAATGTAAAATTATAAATTATTTTATATACCCTTTTCCAATGTATCAATATCATCAAATTTTTATACCTTATTTATTACCTTTAGCCACTTTATTGTCTCTTTATAACTTATTGTTTACCCGTTTAGGTCTCTTAGGTCTTTTAGCACTGGTTGTCATGATCATTCCACTGTATTTGTATGGATACTTAATGAAGTGACTTTAAAACACTTTAATAAATTATAAAATATTATTCCATAAATGTATATCAATTTACAATGAATTTTGTTTATTCAAACTATCTAAAACCTCCAAACCCTAGTTTAGGGTTCTTACCACCCTGTGACAACCCAAGAGTATAAAAAAAATCAAATGTGAGAATGTTATTGAGATTTACAAAAAAAAATTGTTTTTATAAGTCTTCTAAGACCCTATATAAATATTTTTGTCATTAATAATATTTTAACAACTTATGTTCCATGTTTTGCATCTCAAACATATCTAATTGTGTGCTAAAATGTCACCCTATAGGTTTGTATCAGGGTTTATAAGCTTGTACTATGTTTATTGACTAATAAAAGGTTATAATAACCTTAAAAATGGTCTAAAAACACTTTAAAAAACATACTTTATCATGAAATATTGTTTCTTTGATCATATCTTCCAAAAATCTAAGGCTCAACTCACCTTGTCAATAGTCACCACAAGAAATAGGGGTTAATCTTGTATATTCTATTTAAAAATGATTAATTTTTAGTAGTTGAGTATTTAAACCTCAAAAATTTATCATATGAAATTAAACACCACATAATAATCTTATTCAAATGTATTTTAATCCATTAATGATTAAAATGTAGTATGCATACATATACAAATGACTTCCAAGATAGGAGTTTGTTCATAAAAAAAGTTTGAATACCATATAAATTAATCACTATTATTTTTAATTTAACCTTAAATAAAATTTAAAAACCTTTTAAGAAGTATCAATAAAACTTATCAAGTTCATCCATTATCATTAAAATACCTACAGTTGATATCGATAGTCTTTGCCTATCCAACAGGGGACTGTGTAAACAATATGCAAATAGTGTTATCCTTTTATTAAACCCTATGAAAATTATTAACAAAATAAAAATAAATTATTATTCATGAAAATTTTGAAAAAAAATCCATTTTTCATTCTTTCATTCAAAAAAACTTCACATGTCTAATCTACTACAACAACAAATGACAACCATAGGGTCTACACTTATCTTTTATTCAAAATAGGGGTTCTTCATATTCATACTACCCTTTTTTAAATATATTTTTTGAATACTCTCCATTCATATATTATAA
Source organism: Torreya grandis (assembly GCA_037957365.1). Lineage (NCBI taxonomy): Eukaryota > Viridiplantae > Streptophyta > Pinopsida > Cupressales > Taxaceae > Torreya > Torreya grandis. Next base: position 1,087,712 of record JARHVA010004113.1, read on the forward strand.
TTGGATATCATATAAATACCACAACACTAACTCCTAGACTGCTACAACGTTACATAACTAAATCTTGGAATGTTTTCCACATATAGGTCTTGTGGGTTACAATGCCTTTTTCTTGCTTTTCACACAATATGACATATTTAGGTCATTGACATAAGATCATGATATTTTTTGTAACCTGTTATAATGAAAATACTCTTATACATGTTTGTTACATCTTACCACCCTATCCAAGTGCATAAAAGTCTTTTGACAAGGTTTGCCAATATTTAAATTTCCAAATAATACTTTTGGAATGAAACTCAATAATTCAAATTTAAATAACTTTAGGATCATATAGACTTTAAATATAGACTACTTAAGACATATAAAACCTATAATAAACCTATAAAACAACTAAAACAAACTTGAAACCATTTTGGGGTCCTCATAGGATGCCCCTACATCAATATGCATCTAGAAATGTGTTTCCTCCTAGGGATTGGATCATTAATGAAATGTCACTATTTAGGGGCTTCAAATAGTAAATAAAGGAAAATTTTGGAGTATGCCTAATAGAGATTGGGATTCTATCCCATGCTTTTAGTAACCTTGTGTTAAATTTTTGCAAAACTTCATGAGGATATCTTTGAATTGCGGTAAATTACTATATAAGTGATAAATGGTCACTTTAATCTTCAAATATCTTACATAATGTTTCTCATGACTAATCCTATATGGAAATGGAATTAGTAGCAAGGATTCTTTACCAGTCTAAGTGTTTATCATTAAGAGATATGGTTAATAATATAATTTATACATTTTTGTCATTGACATTATGAATGTTACACAAATTAGTGATTTCCATGAGGTGTTCAGAAGGGGTTGTATATTGTTTTATTTTAAAATAAGGGACACTTTTAAGAGGTATTATTGGCATATGATCATATTGAGGGAGGTATAGAGGACTTTAACCATTAAATGCCACAAAGGGGAAAGCTTTAGGGGCTTACATGTCAATGAAAGGGTTTAACAAAGATCTTCTTATAGGGGTAGGATTTGAAAGTGATTTAGGGATAAAGTTGTATTTATAAGGGTGTGTGTTAGTAAATCTTAATCTCTTTACTGATTTTAAAGGAAATTCAATGAATCCAAAGGGAATACCTCTATAATCTAACATTTTAGTCACATTTGGCATGAGATGTAGTCACTACTCTAGTACTAGAATGTTGGATCTTATTTTAGATTCACCAAATGATGTTATTTACAAGCTATAACTACTAAAAATTGATCAATCTGGTATCAAAATTTGACCAATATTATTTTAAATGAAGTCCCATTGGGAATGCCCAAAAATTTTATGGCATCAATTTGCACCCTTGGAGAGGGTTCTTTAGGCTCTCTCTAATTTATCCATAATATGGGAACAAACATAGGTTGTGGGTGACTTATGGTGGTGTTGGATCTTCAAAGAAGGCCAGATTCCTCTTAATAGATCACCTATACTAATGTTATTATAGGGTAAAGGGTTAGAAATAGGGTAAAGGGATACATAGAAAGCTAATAAGGGTGATGCATCAAATTTAAATGATAAATCACATAAGCATGAAGTAAACACTGAGGAATCATAAGATACTGTTATCTCACACTATCTCAAAAAGCTTAGCTAGTTGCATAAGTGTTTCATAAACTAGGTTTAGGAAGCAATGAATGAAGGCAAATAAAATTTCTAAGACTCCCTTATAGCTTGCATCAATGATAGAAAGAACACTATTTCATACATGTAACCAACTTAAAGACACCTATAAGTTAACAATAAGGAAAATGGGCATGGAAAATTTTACTTTACAATGCCATCATGCACAAGCTTTTCTACACATAATTCAGATGGGAGAGATAGGAAAAGATAGTCTTTATTTATTGAACATGTCTTTCATATAAATTTATATAGGGTCTAGCCTTATCAAATGAGAGTCTCTGCTCTTGTAAAATTGAGAGATAATTTCTTATAAAAATTTAGAGAGACATTTTCTTATAAAACCTAAGATAGTGTACAAATGTAAAAGAACAAGAGATATAAGATAAAGGGGATAGAGAGGGCGAGCATGCCATATGAGATAATTATTTGAGCTACCATCCTTCTTGATTTATAAACCATATTTTATCTAATTAAGACTAAAAGTTTATGATAAGAAATAAATGTTCCATTATACTCTCCAATCCTTGAATCCCTTTTCTTTAATCTAATATGCCATCTCCACTTGTTTTCATTATGAGGATAAGTCCTCATATCCATGGAATTAATAGATCCATGCCTAAGTTTACTTTTCAAATATTTAGGTACTTATAAGTTGAAGTTATAACTTTTTCAAAGGATAAGACACTCCTATACATTTGCCTCTACTGCAAACCTAAATGTAACATAGTTTGCAAACTACATAGCATCATTAATTAACCATATTAGGTCTAACATACCTATTATACCTCTAAAACTTGTGGAAGCTAAGGATATATTGTACATGATATAGAAAACACAAGAAAGCTGAGTCTAAATACTCTATATCTTCCAATAGAGGTCTCTACTAAGAATCAATGACATCCTTTGAAATATCTACTCTAGTTTGACCTGAGTTGAATTTAACCTCTCTTTAATGTCCCTATCTTTACAATTCTAATAATGACCATCAATATTGATCTAAGCCTTCTCAAATTGTGCCATTTATTAGGTCTTTATTCATTCTTAGGATCATATTATTAGCTCTTTCATTCCTTAACCTCGTGCACACTATATCTCTCATTTAAAAAATAAAAGTGATCCATAGATCTTATGTCAGTCTAACATGGTTGAGACACTTTTCACCCACATATTTTATCTTATGATTCTTTGACATTTTGACCCATTACTTACCATTAGATTGACTTTGTATGATTGCATGTACACCATCAATCTTCCTAGACCCACTGACTTCAACTTTATCCATGTGTTATTGGATATAGATTATTCTCCCAAGATTATGCCACTTTTCACTTACATGTTCACCCTATAGATATTTTGACCTTCTAACTTGATGCTAACTATTGATCATCGATGCATGATTAAATGCAGTCTATTAGATCTTCAAAACCCATTGGCATTATTAGTTGATACACACCATTATATATTCATCTGTGAATCTAAGATCTTGACACTTATCATATATACATTAATCCTTGGTAACTTTGAATTCAAATTGCTATTTAACAAAGTTTAAACTTGATGTCTACATGCACATTTCACTCTATAAGTCTAACTTTAAAAGATTATATATTGAGATAACAAGCTCATCAAGACATGAAACTTTTAGAGGATGATCTAAGAAAGAAATACATCATGACCTTGAAATGTTTTTGCATGAGAAGCTCTCCAAGTGAACTTATTAAATGCAAAATCAATCTGACCCATTCATTTTTGTGTGATGTGCCATGATGGTCTAGTCTCTCTAAACTTGTGCAAGTCATTTTTTGATCATCCACTTCATCAATAAGTTTATTCATATTGATTAAACCATGACAAGACTTACATAAAAAATCTATCTAAGCAAGTTTCTATATGTGGGCCAAAATTGGACAATAGGAACTTTTCCTTCCAACATTCTAATTTAAAAATTTGAATTAAGTTCTTAACTTATAGAGGTGTTTTGTGGTGTTTGGTAAATTCTAATGTATTTAGTATGTTATTTAGGTCCTAAGGTGTCATAAGAGAGTTTTGAAGGTGGTAAAATCTTTAAAAAATGTAAATGAAATGTAATTTCATGAATCAATTGGTTTTGTAACTATTTTCATACATGTAACATGTAAGAAAGTTGGAAAGAGTGTGTTAAATGGAAATAATATGGGACATAGGAGTTAGAGTAGGTATAATATTTGAATAAAGAGCTAGTTAGGGGTAGGAAGAGGAACATGTACAATGAGACTAAGGAATGATAATAACAATTATGTATTTATATTGTTAAGGACTGATTTGCTAATGTAAAGGAGTAGAATCAATAAAAAGTTAAATGATTGAAGTAGACCATTCTATACTTTTTGTTGATATTATTTGTGAATGCATTTTTATGAATTGAAATCCTTAAAACCTTTGAAATAATGTTTTGTAATCCAAGTGGAAAAGTTGGTGTATGGCTAGACTGTGTAGGTATTCTATGAAGTTGTATTGAATCTGAGAGATTAGTGTTTCAAAAACTTGTCTAAGTAAGAAAACATGTAATTAAGAGTGATCCTAGTAGTAAATTCATCAATATAATAATGTAGTTTGTTATTCATACATGTAATTAAAATTTATCCCAGTAGTAATAGTTTATGAATGCTCTATCTACAAGAGAAAGCCAAGACATTTTTATGAATGCTTGAGTTTTGAGGTTATTGTAGCATGAATATAGTGTAGAGAGAAAATATTATGGAGGAGAAAACTAATAAGTGTTTCAAAACCTAGAGTGAGAAAAATGTGCATCTAAATGCTATTTTTAGCTTACACAAGTAGATTGTATTGATAAAATACTAAGATTGAAGGATTAGAATGTCTTTTGAGATTGTCCAAGAGAAGTTAAAGCTTGGAAAAGTTGAATATAGTGTAAACATACCTTATCTAGGTTTTGATAATATTTAAAAGTTTCAAAAGATTCATTAAAATAATTTTGAACCCTTTCATGTTTGTTTAGAATAAGGAAACCCTAATTCAGGCTTAAAAACAATAAAGTAGATTATCAGGAGTTTTCACTAGTGAATATTCATGAAATTTGGTTATATGAGAGGATAAAACCTACATAAAATAATATAGGTGGTTTTAGAATATTACAACATTTGTATATAGTATATATTTGATTGTGTTTAAAGGAGGGGTAAAGATACCTAATTAGGTCTGAGCAAGGTCTATAAAGGGGATCTATAAGTTGACTTGGAGTAAGAAAATTCATGGAGTGGAGGTTAAGGATAGAGGGTGTCATAAAATGACCTTATTCTCGCAAGACACAACAATACTTGTCTATACAAGAGGGAAACACTTAATAAAAGACTATAAGAAAAGTTTATGAATGAGAAGAGTTATATAAATGAACTTAAGGAAAGGATGAGTATTTGAATTAAATAAAAATAAGTTATTTATGACGAAGTTATCCTATGTAAGGCATAAAGGAGGAATCAAGAATGAAGAATTAAGGTGATTTACATTTTGAGATGCATATAGCATAGTGAGGACCAGTGTGTGATCGAAGGAAAGGTATATAATGAGATGTATGAATGAGTGTGGGGTGAATGGAAGGTCTAAAGGTAGGGTTGAAAGAATTAAAAAAAGATAAAAGTATAGGAACATGATTGAGAGTGATATTAAGCCTAGTTGAGAGAGTTGATGTACAAGAGAAGATAGAGAAGATTTATTGAATGTATTATAGGTTGCAGGTATCAAAGGTTTATAAGGAGTAGAGAATGAGGGCTCTCTAAATCAATAGGGATGAAAGAGGGTAATTAATACTTAGGGAATTAATGATAAATGTGTGAATAAAAGTACAATAATTAAATGGGGTTGGTCATGGTAATGTAGTTGAAAATTAGTTGGTTCATAATAATGGCCAATTACATAGTATTAGGATGACATAGTTAGTCATTAGATGGTTGACTATGTATATAGAAACTAATCTTGTCTAATAGTTTCTAGGTGACTGATATCATACATTCTATCTAATTTAGTAATGTGTCTAGGTGGTTGATGTAGTTTTAATAAATGTTTGACTTTATAGGAAGTGGCTGATGTAATTGAGTTATCTAGTTGATGGTGTAGATAGTAATCAATGTAGTTATGCTAGGAGGCCCACTTCATATGAGCTATTTAATCTATTTTGAATCTAATAATGGCTAACATATCTAAATACATGACTAAATTAGTATAAAAGTTATTCATAGATGAGATAGTTGGTTATATGGCTAATGTAGTAGAGAATATGTAGAACATGAAAAAAAACTATTAAAGTAGTTAGTTTTTATGTAAATCCATGTATTTGTTATTGTTGTAATGTATTTTTTTAAACCCCTCTAGGTTTTACTAAAATATAGTAATAAAAAAAATTACACGTATTCATCATATAGATTTCACCATGAGAAACATAATTAGTGATCTTTAATTAATTATATAAATTTAGTTAACCAAGTGGTTTATTTCTAATCGAATTAGATAATAATCACCATGAAAAGATATAATAGTCATGAACAATACTAAATAATGAATAAATATTGTATATAATCATAAATGAAATAGTACAAATTTACCCAAGGCTGATACAACATTATAGCCACTGTTGTAGAATTATAATATATAATGTTACAATTTTTAGAAATACATAATATATCAAATGATAAAACATGATACAAAGATACATAGAGTAGAGTCTCCATGAATCAAGAGTCTCCATGAGTTAAGAGTTTCCATGACTCAAATATGAATATGCAATCTCAAGTGTAGTCCCTAATATAGTAATCCAAATAGAGGGAGAGTAGCATCTGAGTATTTTTCCACACCAACCATGAACCATAGATCCTACAAACTATCTCCGAAACAAGGGGATGGCCATCCCTTCATAGATGGGTATATAATGTCAGTGTAGGAATCCAAAGTAGTAAAACATAACCCATGTGTTCAAGATATCTAATACATAATATGTACCATAAAGAAATCCATTTTAATATGATATTGCACAAATAAAAAAAATTAACATATTAAATGATAATGTTTAATTAAAATATTTATTTGGATAAATTTTTAAATATTTAATGATCTTTATGATCAATAAATTTCATACACACCACTCAATCATATTACACCTTAGCTTTCATAGATGGTTATAATTAAGTTAGTGTAATCCATCCACTACATATTTAGGGTCATCAATGTGAGATTTGATAAAAATATAATAATACAAAACCAATGGATTCATTCAAAATATTTCCCTTTAGCTAATAAAAAATATGATAAGTACTTAAATATCACATACATTCATTTAGTTTATCAAATGATATGTAGAGAATCAAATAACATTTAGTTTATTACCAATAATAAATAGAATTATAATAGTCCTTAATATAACATACCATTTGGGTAATTATTATATCAAAACTATTAGCTACACAAATCACAAGAAATTTATAATGTTATTTCATCCATGAAATAATCATTGTAATCATAGGCATTTTTTCATATTCCACATATACAACAAAATCCAATCCAAAACATATTACTATGTTCTATATTTAAACTCATAAATACATTATTTTAATGCTCTATATATAAAAATTAAAATATATAACAAGTATCCATTTACTCATTGTATAGAAATAATGTTTTCAAGCACTAAACTTGTTCATATATATATATATATATATATATATATAAATGGTAAAATAAATTTAGATTTATAACACAGTCCACATCTATATATTTTATCATGTATATATATTTAAAAAACCTTGAATATCATTTTAGTATAATACAAATACCATATTGTATACAATATACTAAAAGAAGGCATATGTTGTCTAATATCATAGAGCATTCTATGTACTCAATGTATATATATCCATCTAGCAAAATAGCCCCATAGCCCTATTATTAAAATAGACAAATTTAAAAACTTTTTTTCACCCACACATATTTTCCATTAATACATAGTCAATCTTTTATACCAATTCTTTTTATTCAAATTTAATCATTATTATTCAAATTAAATTATTTGAGTTAGAATTTAAGTTATATGTATATGACCAAACACATACACATAGTTGATTATTCCCAAATTGGTAATTCCATTATATAACTTAGAACTAACCACGTAATCCTCATCAAGTAATTTATATACATAAATATGTATGCTAGTCTTTCATTAAATGTGTTAGATTTTATTCAAATATAGACCAATTGGAATATGTAATAGTAATACACTATCATTGCTAATTAATTGGATAAAATTTGAATATAATGAATACATTAACATTTTAACTTAGACATAATATCTTAACTCCTTACGTATCTATCTATACATACAAATGAGTTTACAAACATCAAATTTTTCATTTCACCTTTCCATTCCTAGCTTATGTTTCTATGTTTTCAACTATTTTTGTTCCCAATTCAATATATTAGTAGTATTCATGTTATGGGAATCACAAAAAGGTATACATTTTATACTATGGCCTTGGTTTAGAATGAAAAACAATTGTTTTAAAAATTGAAGCACAAAATCCCTTTAGAAAATAAAACTTCAACTTCTTGTATTTTAGAACCATATACATATAGTTTCCTTAAAATACTCACATTTTCTAAAATACTTGTGTATATATAGATGTGTGTGTGTGTTTACCTTATTAGTTTAATTTGAGTACACACACAAATGTATACTACATAGTCCATTTTCTATAAATAAACCATACCTTTAAATCCAAAAATGCAAATAGGTTTACATAGTTGAATACTCATGCAGTCAAAAGTTTTAATCTATATTTATAAATTCCTTAATGAATATATAATAAACTAGTTTAAAAAAACTAGCTCAAGATAAATCCTATATATACCCATCATATTTTTCATTAAATTGTAAATAGAGATTATGAAAATGGAAGAGGAGTTTTAAGATAGATCTTGATTAAAACTAATAAAAATGGAAAATCCTATAGCCCTACCCTAATTCCCTTAGGTTACCTTGGGTTGGATGTAGGGTTGTTTAGATGTCGAGCCTTCCAAAGGGAGCTACATACAACCCTCTTAAAATTTCCATAACATTTCAAACAAAATTTAACCTAGTAACCACTCGATTCAAAATCCATACCACATTACACATTGGAATTTTAAATACAAAACTGATGTAGTAATTATGCCAAGAAAGCCAAGAATTATCCTTCTTCTTTCCTCAAAGTTTCTCCTTGTTAACTTCTATTTTTTATGCACTGTATTTCATGTGTCATTTCATGCCCATAGCCCACCTTCTCTTTTATTTTATCTTTATCCATTAACTTACTCTCCACCACCTTATCCTCCATTAACGGTTGATTAAGCTAAATGAACTTAATGTGTGGAAAAATAGCTCAACTAAACTCTACAATCCACCATCATGCAATACACAATATTTCTCCATGATTTATTGAAAATTATGTTTAACCTAAAATCAATTGGTGGTTAGAAACCCTAATCATCTCGAGGCTTCCAAAATAATCATTTTATAGTCTATATAGTTTTTTTAGGATTTTGACTTCACAAAATGACCAACCAAATAAAATAAAATAAAATTCACATAACCCCATGTTTAATCTATTCAATGACTCTTAGTCAATAACCATTGTATTTCCATACAAAGTCGACTATCGATTAAAATATTATAATGACTATATAACATGGAAATATAATTAAGTATTACAAGATTATTGTTTAATGTTAATATGTTATCCTCAAAACACTTTTTAAACACATTGGTTTCATTAAATAATTTAACAATAATAACCAATATATAATATATTGTGATTATGAAACCTTTGGTAAATATTTAACTAAATATAAATATATTTTAAAACAATACTAGTTATATATTTCAATATTTGGATAAACACACACACACACGCGCGCGCGTGCGCACACACACACACACAATAACCTATAATTTTTTTATTAGATCTATTACAACTAGGTTGAAGGAGCCTATTCATTTTACAATAAACAACTGAAAGATAGTCAAGAAAAAGTAAAAAAAATAAAAGGTACCAAAATATGGGATTGGTAGCTAAAACCCCCTACCACCAAACTTACACCAACTATCAACCAAAAAACCTAAAGATATCCAAAAATAAAAAGAGGAAGATAATTTGTTTTTATTTAGATTAAAATACCAATTTCTTAGTCTTAGAACAAAAAACTTTGTTATTCCTTCCTCTAGTTCAAATTCTAAAAATTTAATCTATACCTTCATCCTATATTTTGTGCTTGAGGCTAAAAGATTGAATCTCCACTTTCTCTCCCTTAATATCTTGGGTAACCTCCTCCTCGCCACTACTCTGAGTGTGTTTTTGTTGTGTAGTGTGAAATGGTCCTTACCCACATTATTAGCAACCAACTCATTACTCAGGAGCTCTTTGAGCTTCTTGAATTTATCTATAATTTTTCCACACATCAACTTCTAAATAGTAATCTTCATGTGTAGCTTCTATAGGGAACCCACAATTTTCACTTTATCATTAGAACTTGAAACCTCTCTACCTTTGCTAGTAAGTGGATGCATAAATATGGGGCTCCATATATCTAGTTTGGGATCCTCTTGAGCCTATTCATTAAAATCCCCATCATCTTATTCCTCTTATTTATCACTGAAATTTGACTTAGTAGAGTAATCTTTCCCCTCATTATAATTTTCATTATTAATATGGATATCAATTGATTTAGTGATTATATTAAACCACTATATCTCCCCACACTTTATTAGTAATAAAATAAGGTATTGATGGATTAAATCAGTCGATGGGTGCTTTTTGAAATTTAATACCAAAGACTCCAAGGATTGTAGTAGACATAATGGACTGCTAATGGTATGGCCTTTCGATCCCAAAATAAATATATTTCACCTCTAATGTGATGTACCTCATAATTTGGAGGAAGATATGTGAAAAAAACATAGTATATTTTCCCTCTAATGTGATATACCTCATAATTTGGAGGTAGACTTCAGGCCATTTCCTTGGCAGTTTGATCCTCATGAAACCTTTTTGAGATCAAATATTGGGTTTATTTTTTGTCTTATTGAATAAAAGACCCAATATATCCTTATGTTTCTTATATTTAAAGACTTTTACACCATTGCATTTAATCCCAGTGGTCTCACCAATAAGCCCTTGGTGATCAATATTTTTAGTCCAAGCATTCAAACTTCATAGTCTTTCTAGCCATGGGCAAAATTCCTAGAAAGCCCTATGTCATGCCCAATGAGACAATCCATGAATGGTTCCAAACTTACCTTGACCATTTTTTGCCACACATATTCTTTTTCTTTGACATCAAAGCACAAAATCAATTCTAATCAATCTCTATCCTTGCCCATTTTGTGTAATTGTAGACTAATTTTATAGGCTTCACGATACATGCACTTAAGGAAAGAGATGGATATATTATAAAAAAGATCAAAATTCAGATATGTGATGCAAGCTCAAGATGACCCAAATATGCAAGGACTCATTAATAATAGCCTTACGTGTATAAAAATTATAACCTTTGATATGTGTTTATGTCATAATTAATAAAACCATCATGATTATGCATGATGTGTCCTTTCCCTAATTCAATCATAAAGATGATGTCATCTGGAAAGTCCCTCTCATGCCAAGTGATACAATCACTCTTTAGGACCCCAAGGTTTTCCATATAATCAGATCCCCTATTGCCTTACCTATTAACATGCCTAATGAAGACCCCTTTGTAGTGGGTCAATAGGTTTTTAGCATCATTCATAATTTCAAGAGTATTATAGGAAGAATGGGAAAGGCATTTTAGATAATTAATAATGTTCATTAAGTCTCCCTTAATTTACATGAATTTCATATCGAGGTTGATTACCAACTTGATACCCTAAAGTGACACTGTGGCTTCCTAGACATGATTAATTTGGATCCCTAATGGGCCCGCATAAGCCACTCTAATATTCCCTAAAGAATCTTTGATAACACCTCCCATACTCACTGGGCCTAGCCTCCCTTTAACCACCCTATAAAAATTCATCTTAAACCAAGAGGGAAGAGGATGCGACCATTTAACTTTTGACCTATGAACCCCCTTCACTTTAGAGTTTCCTACAATGACCAGATTGAGATGGTTCAATATTTGGGAGAATATAGGGTAGCTAGGTTGATTAAAAGACGAAGGAAAAGTGGAGCATTTTTCATAGACAAAGTCCAAGATTCTCTTGGAGGTGGAGGAAGGTTTGGACCTAAAGTTATCAAAAATACAAGAATTCCTATCTTCCTAAACACCGAAAAAAATATGGGGGAGAGCTAGATTCCACTAGAGCTTTAGTGAAGGATCCTCTTAGGGAGGATTCCATTGAGTATTCAGGTCCTTAATTATTATTATTACTAAATCTTATAGATTAAATAACAATAATGTAATCTATCTATACTTATTAATGAACACATAACATCATATTATACTACACAACCATACCTAATAAAGCATTAAGGTAAGTGAAAAATAGAAAAATTCACTCATTCAACCAAATAATTACATAAAATAAGATAAGGTATATATGATCATAATGTTAGTGAAACCACTAGAATAAATCAACATGATTATAAATAGTAACTAGATTATTGAAAACATAAAAGATCACAATAGTCATTCAAATGAAAAATAAAGCATACTACAATTATATATCAAATAATTAACCACACACATGAAATACTAATGTGGTGTTTGCAAGGGTTTTTGGGTTTATTCTCTATAGTCCCTCGACGTCTTCATCTAAACCACCCTTTTTAATGATGCTCTCCCTTCGTCATACTCTGAGGGAAGAATTTATCTTACATCCACCTAACAATAATAAAGTTAGTTAACCTAAAACATCATTATATCCATAACATAATTTTACATAATTAATGAACATGATCATAATGTACATAATAAAACATTAATGTTAACTCATAGAAAACTAATCATGTAAATTAAACATCGCATAACTATCCCATAATCAACATATGACATAAAACTTAATAAAAAATTAGTTAATTAACTAATCAACCATAATAATCCATAAATGAAATAGGTTATTTATCTTATAGATAAATCATGATGTGACATCCTTCCCTTTAAAGTTGGCCATCATTGCGAGGACATTTACTTAAACACAAATTTAGAATTTAAAATATTATTCACCAAAATATAAAATAATATGTATTAGCAAATCAAACAAACAAATGTGGAAACAACATGTAAAACACATCATAGTCCTCCCAAATGGCACTATCTTTAGAATATTGGACCCACTAGACATTACATTGTGACACTTATCTATAACATAAATGGAGTTTGTGAGTGTCAATTACTCTAATTGGTTCTACTATGACCATTCTAGGGTTTAAAACCTACAAAATGTTACAATCTAACACATGTGAAGGATCAAAATACAATTTTTAAGACAAGACACATGGAAGACATTATGAAAAAGAGATAGAGATAGTGGCAATGTAAGCCTATACACTACATGAATTACCACACCTAAACCTTTATAGGGTCCCACATATATCAATGAAAGTTTCATAACTTCTAGAATTTAATCAAGCTTTTTTGAGGCTTAACACACATAAACACTTTATAACCTATATATAACTACTTAGTTGTTCTCTTTAGATCAACATAAATTTTCTATTTATCATTGGCCTTGACCAACATCTACCTGATTGTAATAACTTGTTATTACATTCATGAAATCATCTTAGGTTCAAAGACTACCTTATTTTCTAACCTACCCCAACTAATTGATGTTCTTCACCTCCTTCTATACAATGCCTCAAATAGAGCCATATTCAATGCTAATTGTTATGAGTTACTATAAAAAAAGTAAACCAATGAAAGTTACTCCTCTCACTTATATTTCTTATCCATGTAATACATATGAAGGAGATATTATAAAACTTGGTTAATTCACTCTATCCATCCATTAATTTATGGGTGATAAGTAGTGTTGAATTTCAACTATGTACCTAGAGTAGAATTTAGAGTCAACTAAAACCTAGAAGCAATCCTTAGATCTCTATAAAACTAATATCATATCATGTCAGTTATATAATTTGATCTTCTCTATAAAACCATTCACTCAATACACTTCATGAATATATTTTCAAGAGTAGGTGTATCACTTGTCAAGTTTCCCAATATGAAATGGGCTATCTTAGTTTGTAACCTACAACCAAGATCATGTCAATTATATGATAATAAGAAACCTTTGATGACAACCAAACTAATCACCTACCTACTCCTTTATATTATATCATGTGGATATAACAATCCATCTAGATGCACATGTTTAGCTTTCACACACTAATATTATAGATAACAAGACACAAAACATATTGCATATCTCTTGATTCCTTTCTAGGAATAGAGTATTGTAAGCTTAGTCATGAGATTGGTTACTCTTTTATGTCCTGAGTATGGGTCATTGTGTAATTATTTTATCACTATGATCTTCATATTCTCATTATTAGGCACATATATCCTACCATTGTATTGTAAAACACCATCACTCTCTAGTTTGAATCCTTTATACATAGGATTCTAAGCATTTTTAAGAATGTTTTTCTGACCTAATTATATAATTCATCTCCTAGAGAGAATTTGATTACTTGATCTGTTAAAGTTTTCCTAATAGTAGCCATGATTATTATGTACCTCTTACATCTTAGAGCATCAAGTACGTTATTATCCTTATATTTGATCTAGTTAATATAAAAATCATAATTATATAACAACTCCAACCATTATATTTGATGAGTATTCAGGTTTAGTTGGGTGAATATACACTTGAGCCCTAAGTTATCATTATTGAACTTAAATGGTTTTTCCAACAAATAATGCCTCCAAACGTGCAAATCTTGTATAATTACCTCAAGCTCTAGGTCATGAGGGGAATAATTTAACTCATATGGATTTAGATTTATAGAATAATAGGCTACCATTAAGCCATCATGCATAATAACTCCTCTAAGTCAATTCTTGGATGCATTTGTGATCATTAGGAATTGACCATTGGGATTAAGAACTCTTAGCACTAGTGTTGAAGTAAGCCTCATTTTCAATTCTTAAATGGATACTTAATAATTATTTGACTAGATGGAACTCTAATTCTTTTGATGAAGATAGATAATTAGATTCACTATCTTAGAGAAATTTGGTATGAATTTCTTATAATAGCTCATTAATCCCATGAAACTCATTACTACCTACACATTCTTTAGTGTCAGCCACTCCATAATGGCTCTTATCTTTATAATATCCACTAAAATACCATACATAAAGATAATATTTTCCAAATACTATACTTTATTTTTTAAAAATGTGCATTTAGACAATTTTACATATAACTTGTGCTTTCACAAATGTTGCAAAAACAATTCTAGATGTTATAAGTTCTCTTCCTCATCCTTGGAATAAATGAGGATGTCATCTAGAAATACCAAAAAAATGATCTAGGTAACCTCTAAACACATTATTCATAATATTTGTAAATGTTTCTAGAGCATTTACTAATCTAAATGGTAGCACTGTAAGCTCATAGTGACAATATCAAGTCCCAAATGTTGTTTTTAAAATATCTTTCTTCAAGGATCTTTAATTGTTGATACCTTACACTAAGATCGATATTAGAAAATACTATTTCCACTCACATTTAATCAAAGAGATCATCAATGAATGGAAATGAATATTTTTATTGATTGTTGATTTCTTCAACATCCTATAATCTATACATAGGCAAAGAGTATCATCTTTTTTCTTGATGAAGATAACTGGTACGCTCCATAATCAACCCTTTAGAGCATAACTCCTAAACTTTTATCTTTAACTAAACTAATTTAGTGGTTATCATTCTATACGGCACCTTAGACTATATTTTTGATCTAGGTATGATATTAATTGATAATTCAAACTTGATCTTAGGTGGCAATCCTAGTAATTCTTATTAATACATGTCATGAAAGTCTTTTTAAAAAAAAATATTATTCGATAGATGGTTCTTTAGATTCTTCCATATCATTTTTTTTAACAAAAAATTCCTATCATCCCTTATTTTTAGTTTTATTGAGTTGAATTATTGAAATATACCTTAGAATCAACTCCCTTTTCTCTCCTTGAAGTTGTGTTTGATTTTCAAAATCGTCTTGAAACCCAACCTTCTTCATAAAATAATCAGCCTTGGATTTATTCTTCACAATTCAATTAAATCTTAAGATCACATCTTATGATCCCAATGGTGTTTCATAAATATATACTATTGTATTAAACTTTGACAACCTAATTTCTACTTTAACTCTACACTTGTCAAAAATGACCTTAGACATATTACCATACTATATGTACCATTCATTTGCCATAAATCTAGTTTTTCTATACAATTTATTAAGAATTCTATGAGCAATGAAATATTATATAGATCTTATGTCAATAAAAATATAAAATGAATGATCAAACAAAATACATGATAGTTCTATGGGTGATGCTTGAAACTCAACCTATTGATTGACAACACCTACATGAATCCACTTCTCAAATGTACCTTACTAAGAATATAAATAATTGTTATTTGACTTGTCCTGAGGAAATTATCAAGAAAAATGATCACCTCCACATATGAAGTAACCTTTAACTGGTCCTTTCTTCTTAGTCTATTGGTTTCCCCTAAAATTAGCTTTGAAAGCATTAATAGGTTTTATGTTTCTTAAACCACTATTGAACTTGGTGTTTTGATTATTGAACTGACCCATGGAGTCTCTAGTTCTCTACTTCCAATTTTTCTTCTTTATTCCAATTTTTCTTCTTTAAATTTGGTTTAGAACTTCCAAACTTAATTTTGAACTTATCTCTAATTTGGGAAAGATATTTTAGTTTCTACTCCTATTTGACTACCTTCACAAACACTTCATCCATAATAGATGGACCATGCACATCTACTTTATAAATAATTATTGGTTTCAATCCCATGATAAATTTATTGATTATAAACCTATCATATTCCTGATATTGAGGTAAATACTTAGGGATCTTTTTGAATTTATCTCAATATTCAATCACTCATAAATCCCCTTGCTTAATATTTTTGAAATCCATAATCTTTTGATCATAGTATAGTTGTGGAAGCCATTGTAACCTAAATAGTCTCACAAATTGTTCCCATGTGGTGGTGGTTGAGTTGAGGTTCATCTTGATATTATTATTTTCACACCAAGTTGTTGCTTTAATATCAAGTTGATAAGCTCCCTAGAATAATTTTATGATATCAAAATAATTATGAATCTTAAAATACTTCTCCATTTTTATCATCCATGCTTTAGCTCTATTCCCTAATATAGTTTCATCAAACTTGGGTGGATTCACATTTTCCATGTTGTGAGCCAACTCTATAGCTACTTGAGCTCTCACATACTATTTCACTTCCTCATTCCTCTACTATTGAAGATGTTCATAGTAATTAGGATGATATTCAAGTTACTCCAAAGCATTTTCCTCTTCATGTCCATGCACTTCCACCTCTAGGGTCATGATTTGGTCCCTAGTCTCTTGCATAGCTGTGAGGATTTGGTCCAACTTTGTAGCTTTCTCAATAGTAGACTAATTTGGATCAAAATTAAGTATGGAATTATATATACCATCACCTCATGGTCTAGTGTGAAATATTGTTATTCATTTTTATTAGGATAATAAGTTTGCATTAGTGATTAAGTCATAGAGTTTGAGCCTCAGATCAATATCACAATGTAACAACCCCATTAGGTTTTACTATAATATAGTAAATAATAAATAAAAATTTTATTATAGACATTAATCATATATATTTGACCATGAGAAACATTATTAGTGATCTTTAATTAATTTCATTAATTTAGTGAAACAATAGGTTTATAGCTAATCCACTTAGCTAAGGATCACCATGAATAGATATATAAATCATGAATAATATTTAATAACTAATAAGTACTGCATCTAATAAAAAATGAAATAGTATAATTTTGACCATGATTGATACAACATTATAGCCATTATTGTATAAGTATAATGTATAAATGTTATAGTTTTTATCAATACATAATAATATCTCAAATGATAAAACATGATACAAATATCCATAAAGTAGAGTCTCCATAACTCAAAAAACTCTATGACTCAAGTATCAATATGTAATAATACTCTTGCTGGGATGGAGAGAATCATTTGAGTGCTTTTCACACCAATTGTGGACCATAGATCCCCCACACTATCTTCTAAACAAGGGGATGTCCCTCCCTTCATGGATGGATAGATAATAATGGTGTGGGAGTTCAAAGTAGTAAACCAAAACCTATGTGTTAAAGATATCTAATACATAATATATACCATAAATAAATATGTTTTAATATGATATTATACAAATATGAAAATATATCAACATATGAAATTACAATTTTTAATTAAAACATTACTTTTACCAAAGTTTTCAATAGTTAATTATCTCTAGGATCATTCAATTTCATATACACCACTCAACTGGATTACACCTCATCTTCCATTGATGGTGTTAATTAATCTAGTGGAATCCATCCACTGCTTATTTAGGGTCATGAATGTGAGATTTGATAAAAATATAATAATATAAAATAAATATATTCATTCCAAATATTTCCCTTTAGCTAATAAAAATTATGCTAAGTACATAAATATCATATACATTCATTTAGTCCATAAAATGAAATGTAATGAATCCAATAACATATAGTTTATTAACAATAATAAACATAATTAAAATATTCCTTAATATAACATACCATATAGGTAATTATTATATCTAAAATTATTAGTTATCCATATCACAAGTATCTTATAATGTTATTTTATCCATGAAATAATCATTATAATCATAGTACCATACATTTGTTCATATTCCACATACACAACAAAAGCTAGTCCAAAACATATTATTATATTTTTTTATTTAAACTCATAAATAGATTATTTTAATGCTCTATATATAAACATTAAAATTTATAACAATCATCTATTTACACATTGTATGGTAATAATGTTTTTAAGCACTACATTGTTGTTCATTTATATACATATATACATAAATGATAAAATCAATTCATATTGATTAGTATATGTTACCGATATATGTATGTACATTTGTATGTATATATGTATTTATGTATGTATATATGGTAATAATGTTTTCAAGCACTACACTTTTGTTTATATATATATATATATATATATATATATATATATATATATATATACATATATATATATATATATATTTGAATACCATTTTAGTATCTTGTATACATTATACTCAAATAAGACATCCAATGTCTAATATATTAGAGTATTCTATATACTTAATGTATCTATCCATATAACAAAATAGCCCATAGCCCTTTTATTAAACTAGACAAATCCAAATACTCTTGTTTCACCTACACACACAAATTTTCCATAAATACGCATTAAATATTTTATACTAATTATTTTTATTCAAATTTAATCATTATTAGTCTAATCAAATGATTAGAATTAGAATTTAAGTTATATGTATATGACCAAACACATACACATAGTCGATTATGCGTAACTTGGGAATTCCATTATAAAACTTAGATATGACCACATAATCTTCACTAAGTAATTTATATACATAAAAATATATGCTAGTCTTTCAATAATTATTTTATATTTTATTCAAATATAGACCAATTCAAATATGTAAAAGTAATATGCTTTTGCCACTAAATAATTAGATACAAATTCACATATAATGAATAGATTGAAATTTTAAATTAGCCATACCATATTAACTCTTTGTGTATTTATCTATCTATACATACATCCAATTTTAAAAACATCACATTATTCATTTCAACTTTCAATTCCCAGCTAATGTTACTATGGCTTCGATCATTTTTATTCCCAATTCCATATCTAAGTAAGTATGTAGGTTATGGGAGTCACAACAAATTTCACATTGAATACAATGGCTCGAGTTTAAAATGAACAAAAATTGTTTTAAAAATTGAATCA